>JAZGTI010001316.1:0-45846 GCA_036877585.1 Botia kubotai
AGGTCCTCCAGCACTCTGGGAGTCTCGGTTTTCAGCTTGTTCTGCATGATAATCAAGCCCAAAAAATCCATATTCTTCTCTATGTGATCCCTGTAGAATAATTATTACACAGAAAACAAAACATCAGTTCATTGTAAACAAGCTTTTCTAAATAAGCTTGTCTGTCTGATCTGTCTGAACCTCAGTCAAAGGAATTTAAGATCTTAGATCAGTTATAATCAGATAAACAAGACCATCAAAAGCATCCACCTGTTGACGTTTTGCACTTTGTGAAAAGTGAGTTTGGATTCGAGACGTCTGTGCGCCAGAGCGATCACCCTAAAGCCCTGCTTGGTGTAGTCCTCCAGAACCTCTGCAAAGTCCTCAGGCACTGTGGTGCATTGTGGGTAAAAAAAGAGAATAAAGCATTTTCAATCCAATATTGATTTTAACTCAAAAAAGGGGAGATTTAATAAAAGAACAGATGGTTGGATGTATGGATGACCTCTGACCTGTCTCTTTTTTGCACAGGCTTGCCACGACCTCCGGCGCTCCTTTCATGTAAGCGTCCATGCGCCTTTCTCCGATCTGACGAACAACCACACTCATTCTCTGCAGGGCGGAGGAGAAGGAAAACTGCCGCACGATGCCGATCATATATGATGCCTGTCACACCAGAAACCGCACACAGCTCGTAAATCTCCCACACGCATCCATTATAAAACTGATGAATCATAAAAAAAGTGCCACTGTACCTACCGAGAGCTCATACAGTTCAGACAGCTCCTGAGAAGAACATTATAACATATCAGAACATTGTATCGGAAACAATTTAGCTTACAAAAGCAGATATATGGGAGGGGATGAAATCTGTCACTCACCATGTCCTGCTCAGGTGAGATGACTGGTGGAGGTAGAAGCTGATTGGGCGGTTTTACGTACGTGAGCTCAATGCGATCGTGTTGTGCCGTCTCCTCTTCTGTGGCTTCCACAAGGATCTGAATCACATTGAGATAAACAGAAATTCACTAAAGCATCCAGTAGAGATGGACTTATACTACATAACAAAATATCAAGCATGAACGTCTTTGTTTTTATGCTCTCAGGGCGAAACGTTGCGAAACGTAGAGGAGAACATTCAAACAAACGCTGACCCAGCCTGTGGCCTCAAACATCTTGAGGTCCAGTGGATCTCCAGAGAGCTGACCCTCGATCTTTGTGAGGGAGTGACAGGTGGCCATGCAGGACACAAACTTTGTCGTCACCAGGCTTTTTTCATCAGTTTTTTCTTCTGAATGGTGGAATCTAGAAAGAGAGAGATTGCTTCATCACAAAGACACATAATCATCCTCTATGCTAATTCCTCTCAAATATAGAATAAAAACACAATTGTACCGGCCGTCCTCTGTCCGCTGGATTCCCCACATGTCCAGACCATCTTCTGTGAGGGTTCCTGTCTGAAATAATGCAGAAAAATCTATTTAACAGTCTGAAAACTTTACAGCAGAGGCAATAAAACTACTCCGGTGTAAAGCACTCGACTGATCCCTCCACAGACGTCTAGAGACCCATATTTTAAAAGGAAAGTTTGCTCAAAATAAAAATTCTATCAGCACAATTTGAAACACAACAGACAGACCTCGGTCACTGTTCATTTTCATTACAGATATTTGAGAGGATCACTCTACCTTGTCGAAGCACACCAGGTTCAGCTGGCCACAGATGTTGATTCTCTGTGGGCTGATGGAGAAGATTCCCACTTTCTTGAGGCGCCGCTGAGCGTACACAATGCCGGCCGTCATGGCTGCAGGGAGCGCGGGAGGCACTGTGATGGTAATGATGTCCAGAGACTTCACAATGATTTCCTTCACTGATTCCTGGTTACACAGTCAGAGCATATGTCATATATGTATATATGTGTATATGTGTACAATATATATTATACAGAGATGTATATATGTGTGTGCGTATGTATGTATACTATATATATATATATATATATATATATATAAATCTAAAACTATATACTAGAAATAAAAATTCTACTATATAATCTAGTCGAAGAGGGGCTGCCATTTGAATGTTATTTAAAATATAATGTTATTTAAAATGATTAAAAGGGCTTGTGCTTCTTTAAAGACAGTGAGGGTGGATAATAACCTGATTGATTATTTTCATGACCATTGAGTAGAGAAAGACGATGCTGGCCACGCCCACCAGGCACAGCAGGAAGAGGTAGGCGTCTCTGTACAGTTTGAAGTCTGTGGGCTTGGGGTACAAGATCGAGCGGATGAGCTGCCCTTTAGCAGTGCTAAAGCCTGAGGAAACAAACAAAAATGAATCTGAGGTAAAAGCTGCGAGTTAACACACGGGCTGCGTTTCAAAACCTGTGCGCACAGACAGACAGCATTCTGACTCGTACCGGTCCTCACCACCACCGCTTTGACCTTTTCTCCCGTGTAGTAGCGCGTCTGAATGACGTTTGTGCCGCAGAACAGCGTGTGTCTCTTGTGTTCCTCCGTGCTGTAGATGACATCACCGTCCCCACCCCTCTTGTCCAGCTGCGGGTTCGGAAGGTCTGTCTTTGTGACCGGAACACTCTCACCTGCGAACAGGACGAGAGAGATGAGAGAACAGAAGTATCTGTGAGACCAAAGATTTTAGAATTAACAGGATGCCACAGTTTTACTATGACTGGCGCAAAGAGCAACCATTCAATGTGCCTGCTCTAGTGACTGAAGTCCCGCCTACTAATAGAATTAACCAATCGTCAACCATTAAACACTAGCGATTCTTTGGGGGGAGGGGCTAGGTACAAGAATGTTGCGAGGGAATTGGCAGCCTTTTTTATATACAAAATATGAACATGAAAAAAAAACTGTAAATCTAAAAACAAAACCTAAGAAAAATATATTTTTTATTAAATGAATGAAGTAAAACTTTTAAATGAGCAAATATGAAAAATAACTGATAAATTATTTTTTTTAAATAAATTGTCATTTCATTTTTTAATTTAGAATTTAATTTCTCCTTAGCCATCAACACAAACCTATCAAATTTAAACGTTTCATGCTAAATATAACCTGATGACATCACATTTAGATGTGGCCAATCACCTGTGAGCATGCTCTCATTAACAATGCAGGTTCCACAGATGAGCACTGCGTCACAGGGCATGATGGTCCCGTTGCTGGGAATCACAATGACATCACCGGGAACCAGATCTGTGGACAGGGCTTCCTCCATTTCTGCACGGCACGAATGAAACGCGAGACAAGAGAGGAGAAGGGTGGAGAAGAAAGTACAGTGAAATAAAAGCACAACCAGTCTGTCTCAGCTAATCACTTATTACCCACAATGCCTTGCACAGGACGCTGACTCATCGTGACTTTGGATACTGCCCCGAGTCGTCCTGACACAGGTAATCTAGCCCTGTCATTACAAACGAACTCTTAGAGTGAGGAAATGGAATATATCTAAACGCGATCGTACCGTTGTCGCCCCTGTAGATGGTAATTCGAACAGTACTGTGTGTCGCCACCATGTCGTGTAGCATTACATATTGCTATAAAAGAAGTAAAAAAAAATTGCATGGTTAAATAAACATTCTCCTGACCAACTAGCAAGATAACATGGCATAAAGCCATATAAAACACACAGATTAAACAATGATTGACTCTTATGTAATCAGCATGTAACCTGCTGGATAACTAACACTATTAAGACAGCCAATACCAAAACTGCTCTGAGATCATTAAAAGATTTTACAGACCACATGAAATCCAACTACCTATTTTCTTTATAAATGTTTCTGGTCTTGTAAAGCAACATTTATCAGCAATCATTATTACAAAAACTTCCAAAAATTTAAAATTCAAACCCTCTTCATCTTTCGAACTATTTTCCTTGTTGATGTAAAACTCTAGAGGCTGGAAAAATAATATTAACCAACCAGATTCAACTTTACATTTTCTGAAGCTGCTAAAGTGTTTTAGACGTTCTGCGCATTGCCATGCACTGTTGTGCTCTAAAATACATCACATTACGTGGCTGAAACGCTTTTAAAATGTTCATGTTGTGTCTAAGGGTCACCTACCTTTTTAATAGTGTAGAGAGAGGTAGCTATTGATATAACAGACATGACGATTATGGCCATTGCGTAGTAATAATATTCATCTGAACACCACAGAATAACACTGAAGAGCTGGAAGATGTAGAAAGGATTGAGGACCTGAGGAAGAGAAACAGCATCAAACATCTGCTCCTTAATTTCAACTTCCTGACAAAGCAAAGTCAGCACAGTCAACAGTCAGCACAGTCAACAGTCAGCACAGTCAACAGTCAGCACAGTCAACAGTCAGCACAGTTAACAGTCAGCACAGTTAACAGTCAGCACAGTCAACAGTCAGCACAGTCGTGCTRTCATTCTACAGTCTGGATCTGCGTCACATTTCACGCTCGTACCTCCTTAATTAGCAGCTTGAAAAGAGAAGGCACTTTCACGTCTATTTCATTCGGACCGAAAAAAAATCTCCTGAAACGGAAGAGAAAGAAAAGACACGTGGTTTACGCTGTGCTACAACACACGAGCACAGTTGGTGGACACAGTGATGCTTAATCTGCTCAGTTATAGAGAAGAAATGTGTTCTGGACCTGTTAAGAAGGAAAACAGTTAAGTTAACTGGGTCAAAAGGCTGTCACCAGTCACAGGCTGCTCAACATACAGATATCCAAAAACAGCCGGAGGTGGCCTAGTGGTTACATATCTGAGCTAACTCAAAGATTAGGTTTGCCGAACATAAGCTGTAGTGACAATGCAGTGATGCAGTGATGACATCACACTGGTTCATTAGGTTAAGTGACAGTTCAGTCAACTGGCCCGATACTCCTACATCAGGTCATTCACACTGTTAACCCAGCAATCACAATTTCCAGGAAAGCTCAAATAAAACACACTGAAGGTTTCACCTGTACTCCTGCTGGGTTTTGCCAAGTCCTCCGCTGTGCTGGGAGTGAACAGAGGAGCAGGTCATGTCCAGATCTTCTAGGCCTCTGTAAATCAGGATAGACAGCAGTATTAACAACATTACCCAGAATTCCACAGGGCAGACTGCACACAAATCATCGGTGACCTCCTGCTGCCTTACTTCAATACTTCAAAGTTCTGGATAGTGTCATTCCAAAAGTATTTAGTGCTGTGGAGGGTAAAATAACGTATCTGTGGAGGAACAACAAAACAACAACAAACTTTTGAATAATAATCAATGAATTAACTACCGAACAGTTTGATTTGTGAGAACAAAGCTGGAATTCTGTGATTTAATTGGGTGTGACACCTGCACATGGTTCTCTGCATTCCTGGTGATTTTCTGAGGGGCGGAGTCAGACCGATTGTTGGCGTGGTCATTGGCCTGGGGGGAGGGGGTCTGAGAGGTCAGGCAGTCATAAGGGCTCTTCCCAGGGGCCAGCATTACGCGAACCTTCGCTCGAAACCAGCGCTTAAACTCGTCCTGCGAACAGACGCACATAAACCGATTACACTCCAACACACACAATGAACTCAGACTCCGGGATTACCCATTACAAACAGGCCAAATAAAATGCATTTGCATTTTTTGCATTTGCTATTATGACCATAGAAGTAAAGCTAGGGAAGGATAAAAGTGTAACAAATATTAAAGGAGTGATTTACTTAAAAAACAAAAAACAATACCGCACTGTGCGTCAATTTTTTCAGCATTTGTTTCACAACATTTCTATTAAGTGACCAAAACATTACAAATGTTATTTTGAATATTTTAGGTATGTTTTTAGGCGCTATATTAACGTTATTGCTTGGTTATAAGAACATTATGCAAACATTTATTCTGTCACTTTTTAAATCGTTCCACTAACATCTTAAACAGCCTTTTTGATATATATAATATAGAACATTAAAGAACGTACTCATGTAACTGCAAGCATGTGTCTTTAAAACCTTGTGAGAACTTTAAAACAACATTAGCCGTTGTTCTGAGAGCATTCCTTGTCAGCTGGGATATCTTGCAATAAATCGAAAAGAAAATTCTTAAAGCATTACATAATTACTTCTTAACAATCATCAACAAGATAAAATGAAGACGTAGTTCTTAAACAAACAGTTTACCCAGAAATAAGAAACCTGTGTTAATACGTACAGTGCTTCGTAAGAGGGCGACCTCTGCGTCTCTGACGGTGGTCCGTGTGCAGGTGGCCTTCACACACCATTCAGGCATCCAATACAGCAGAAGAAAAAGAAAACCGCCCGTGCAGAGACCCCCGAAACCCACCAGAGCCAGCTTCCATCGGCACAGCCGATATCCACTCAGCTCCTGAAGAGAAAATAAATGACAACAAACAAATGAAAAACAAAATAAATAAACAAACAAACAAAAAAATAAAACGAATGCAAAAAAAGATCAAGCAAATGAACAAATGAAAAACAGAACAATAAAAAAACAAATAGAAAACAGACAGAGAATAATAAATGTAATCGTGTAACTTTCACTTTAAGCACATGCAAAACAAGGAGCCTATAAAGTTTTGACTGCCAATGTAAATGATCCCTCTGTAATCACAATGCAACTATACGAGAAAGAGAGAGAGCGAGTGAGTGACCAAAGCAAAAACTTATAGAAGAATATACCATCTCATCCTCCAAATCCTTGTTGACAATCTTCAGGTCTTCCTTCTCCATCCTGAACTTTAAGATGCTGCCTAAAGAACCTGCAGACACATGCAGAAATCACATGAGTGATGAGCGTGTGCGTGTGTTGTACAGTTAAAGTTGTGTGAGAGGCACAACAACAGCTGTTATATCATTGGACAGTATCACCCCGAGATGACACAGACTCACACACATAAACACGTTCTGAGAAACTTCCTGTCTTCATCTACTTCTCCACATACAAACAAACGACAACAGCTGTCAAATCGCCGTGTTATCTTGGGACTCACACACTCATAATAACAAATCATTTGTCGGACCAAGCACCAACCAGAGATAAATTCTCACACAGTAAATTTTCCACAAAGTAAAACTTCTCACGTTTACATCATTTGTGGAACCAAACAAGCAATTACAGATTACAGACAATTTTATAAAGGCTACCAAAAGCAACCTAATTTTGAAACCTTGTTTTTTCCCGCCTCCCTTCAGAGCGTTCTCCAAAGCCACGCCTCCTCCTGCATTCAGACCAAATGCATTGATTGGATAAACATTGTTACTGTGCCTTCAACAGAAGATCGAAATTTATATAAATATTTATATATTTATGTAAATAAATTTAGATCACTTTACTTGATTTGTGTTTGCTATCAAGATGTGAAGAGACTTTCAACCACAATAACAAAAAATGACAACATGTATTGGGAAAGATTGCCCGCCCAGCCTTCAAGCCAAAATAAAGTTACTGCCAAATTTGTAATTAAATATTTATGCCCCAAAGCGCATTTTTATTCACTTTTGCCCCTTGCCAAAAGTGTTAATTTGGATATCTTAATGTAGACATTCATGAGAAGATTACTGGCTGAATATTTCATGACTCAAAGCAATTCAGAGCTGCAGTTGTCTTGAGGAGTGACAGAAATGTACAGTGTGTGTGCGTGTGTGTGTGTGTGTTTCATCTCTCGTAATCATTAGACACACTGGCCAGCCCCTCAGTCACAGCTCCTGTATGCCGCTCAGAGCGCAGGAATCAAACGGGTGCCGTGACTGTTTCAAACACCTTCACATCAGGGCAGCTGAGAGGCAAAGCAGGGAAAGTGAGGAGTGTGTGTGTGTGTGCGTTTGTGTTGTACACAAGGGTGTCAGCGGCCATAATCTGCCCCCCACCACAGGCTCTGATCTTATCTGCCCCCGGCACCCGTACAACACACCACAGAAAGGGGAAATCGAACTCAGGACCGAGCCCTTCCTACTATTTTCCCGGCTGCTGCGAGGGTACGTTCTGCCCTCGCCTACAATTTATATTGAATATCGTGGGTGCAACGTGACGGGCTTTATGTTTTCTTCCTTTTGAGCAGACCGTACAATGAATGCAAGGAAACACAGCAATCATAAAGCTGACGGGCTTATTTACCCGACCCATGACAATGTGTCCCATTCAAATATGCGTGTGGTCATTTAGCACACGCTTTTATTAAGGTCTCCATGTGGAAATAGCTAGTTTTAGATCCTTGTTCAAGGGCTCATTAGTGATGCTTTGTGAATCTTCACCTTGCAGGGTAAACCAAGAGCTGTTGCCTAGGTAACTGCAGTGATACAGTACATGGCTGTATGTCCTTACCCTCAGAATCTGGGCACCGTGGCCCTGGGCAATCCCTTCACCTTTAAAGAGGCCTCTCTTGTTTTCTCTCTCACCAAGCAGACCTGGACTCCTGAGGGGACGCAAACGAGAAAATATTAAAGCTCATAAATCACAAAACTTCAGATTGTCTAACAGCAAAACCTCAAATGAGACGCCCGAGGAACGGTTTCAAATATTTATTGTCGCTATAAACAAAAGTGACAACAAGTGACGTTAAGTGCTTAAACAAATTTGATGTAAACATCTGAACAAAGACTCTGACAATATAAAGCTGGAAAAAACTCTGTACATTAAGGAATCAAACAGTGCCTGGCTGATGTGTGTGTGTGTGTGTATATATATATATATATATATATATAAAAAAAATCCCGCTGGACATTTATATCCTGGGTGCAAATTCAAAACATCACACATTTATTTGCATAAAGACTAACCGCAGAGTAAACCTCAGATGCCATTCTGTGTTGTGAGCGTTAGCACTGACTGCACTGCCAGACTTCATCTGATTGGTTGGCCAGACGTTACCATCATGTATCAACTTACTGAGCTGTCATTTATCTGACACATTTACGTCACAATATATTGAAAATAACCGTGATAATTGATATTGTGTCAATGCTACTGATATGATAATATTGTAAATAAATGCTATTGCACTCATTTAGCATTCTGCATTAGGAGTCACAATGGTCACAAACTCTCTCTCTCTGCCTCCTTACACTCGTATTTTCGTGTGATTCATTGGCCAAAAACAAAAAAACACAAATAAACAAAATTAAATATGATTTTGGCTGATTTTGTTTTTGTTTCATTTTCAGCAGATATCACACTAATATCATTATCATGAATATTTCGATCGTGATAATCATGTACTCAAATATTGTGACAGCCCTAACCCAAAGTGACTTACAGTTCACTTACAGCAAGCACAGTCCACCAGTATATAACGTTTTGCTTCAAAAACATAATGGTGACTGTTTGTGAATAAATCTTTGTGGAATTTGAACCTACAACCTTCCAGTTGCATTTGGCAGGTTCGTGCAATGATGAATGTAAATGGCACATGCAGCGTCTGCCAGGGGTACGAGACGGTAACAGAAGTGACCAGCTTATTCAGCTATCTTACACTTCAGCTGATCGATCGCCAAAGTTTTCTGAGCTGGCTCGGCACGCTGAGTCAGGTAGCTCCATTTTCAGGCAGTTTTGTAAGAAAAACAAGCTGTTTCTGCAGATACACACAGTCTGCCTGCTTAGAAGTGAAACCGATGCCCCAACCCCCCTCTCCACACCCTGCCCACCCAAAGACAACAGAATCACAGCGGCTAACAATGCTCAATGACCTAGCGGCAGATCCGACAATAATTCGTGGAAGCCATCAGAGAACAAAGTTCAGCTGCTGTCACATTTTGAGATTAAAGTACTTTTAGATCCTTCTTAATCATGGCCTATTAGAACAAGAGGTTTTGTTTCCCACTGCGGTGGGTCACAGCAACTTCGACCTTACGTCTAGTCTCGTACCCTTCCTCTTTCAGACAGCATGGCTGCATGGTCATGACCTGCATGCTCAGAGTTCAAAAATCTTTCACGACCCAAAGACAGGAGAACAATCCTTCAGAACAATGACAGAGCATTTTTACACAGATAAGCAGAGAGACAGTCGGTTTTTTGTTTAATAATTAGATACCCCGGTCCTGGAGTTAACCGTCGGGTTAATGTGTCACAAAAAAGGCGTGTTACGTTACGTGACAGAGTTTGTCGTCGTAAAGATAAAACCAAGCAGGAAAGTTAAAAGATAAAGATGATGAAACTATAAAAGTAAAAAAATTAAAGTTCAACAAAAACAAAAAATATTGAAATTAATAAAAAAATAATTTAAATAATAAATTATTTGTGACCAGAAGCTTTATAAGTCAAACTGGTACGTTGTGTTGATTTAAATTCATGATACTTTTACAAAAAACGACTTCCTCAACACTTACATTAGTAAAGAGTTTATCTCACAACATTCTGAGAAAAGCAAACGCTGAATAAACCAAATGGGTGAATTCTTGAATCACTGAATAACCACTAAATAATCACTAAATATTCACTTTCACATCCTCATCCCCACTTTATTCTCCTTCTTTTCAGCAGGAACTTGTCTTTAAACGCTTGTCTTTCAAGTAATTAATAGGAAATATACTCCTAAGTCCCCCAATTAACCATAAATAATATTAACCAGAAACTAATGCGCAAAACTAACTCTGAAAAGTGTTGAGAAATGTTAATGGAATATAAAACACAAACAAGTCAGAGCTTCTGGACTCTTAACTGGATAAGGTGCTAATTCAGATCTAGAGAAAAACAAATATGTGCTTCCTTGTACCTTTTAAAGTGATTCAAAGAAAAGCCCAGAAAAATTCTCTAATCCGATTGCTGACAAAAACTTTGATGAAGAGTGAAAGAACTTAGACGAGTAAAAGAACTCAGAAAGTGTGATCAAAGCAGACGGGTGGGAGAAGAAAATGGGAAAAACGAGACAATTCTTCTCACCATAAGAAATGTTCTCCCAGCACACATGCTACTGTTGTCCTTCTGGTGAAGAAGCTGAAGTGATGGCTAGAGGTTCAAATAGCTCATTCACAACATCACATTTAAACATAATCTGAATTCTGATTTAGTCTAAGCAACTGTAAACCAAATCATGATTTTTAAAGTTAGCCAACACTAATGCGAGATACGGAAACTCGCATACCTGCAAAAATATCTCTTATCTTCTCTTATAGTAATTATTAAGTGTTTAGCTGATAATCCGTTGAAAAGGCTATGCAAGCAAAAACCTCAGATTCTACAGCAGTCTGATCACAGAGTGCTTTCAACACTGAAGGATTTTAAGCAGTCGCTCTTCAGGAGAACGAAGGTGTACCAGCTGAGAAAAAAACGTCTTGGCCAGCAGTGGACAGAAATAAAAACAAAAGATCAAACAGAAAAAAGGACCACATGGTCTTGGATAAGCAGCTCTCAGCTCTCAACCGTACCGTTTCAGGAGATTATATATAACGATTTTATGTAACACTGTTGTTTCAATACTTCTCTTCAGAAATGTTTATATATTATAATATATTAATATTAATTAACATAATATGTATTATACATTATAATATAAAAACTTATCAAAGTTATCACATTGTTTCTCTTGAGGCCTTGTTTCAAAGTTTTGACTCTGTCGGCTGTAAATCTGTGGATTCTGGTTCACACTTTGGTCCCAAATTCTACATTTGTTACTATTTCAGTCTCAGTCATTACACTTCCCCTGTCCAGAGAAACCACACACAGACAGACAGAAAGACCTCATTCCTGCCATCAGAGATTCTGACAACAGTCTGAGAGCGGCTCAACAGACTTGCACCATGTCACAATATGTCGCATCTCAGCTCTGATTCAACACTGAAAGACTTTGTCACACGCCGATGTCTTGCAGAGCATCTGCCGAAAATATTCTGCGAGTAATCTCGGCATCACCCCAAAACTCTTCAGAACATGACAGAAAAACCCACAAGCAAACTGGATTCCAGTTCAGCTCTGTGACCATGACATAAAGGCAGGTGGATAAGGAAATTAGGGTTATGGTTCCACACCGTGACATCACCATCCAGGGGTCAAGATTAGGAGCTAAAAGATTCTGTACACAGGCTACATTCATCTACATGTTGTCAGATCTTCTGGTACCAGTTTAGATTAATGCAAAAAACTTCTGGATTGTTTATAAAAAGTAAAAAAAGTGCAAAAAAAAACCTATGGTCAGAGGGGAAAAGCACCACACTGGACTGGTGAAAAATATCAGAAAACATGTTTAACTTGAGGTTTACTTTTAATAAAACTACACTCAACGGAAAGCTTCCGTGTCATTTCCTGACACTGTGAACGGCATTTTTACACCAACTGTATTTCTCTCTCACATTTAAAAAAGTTAAATGCTCTTTCGCAAGTAAATAATAATATTTATTCTCAAGTTTAATGTTTCATTGAATGAGGTCAACACACATCAGAGAAAAACAAGCTGTTTTTCTGCATCTGTAACGTAAATAACAATTTTGCATATGTTTCACAAGAATCAAAAAATCTATAATCAGATAAAGTATATATATTTGTCTCACACTCTGTATATTGCACCCAACATACTGACATTTAAGCTTTAGCTCACCAGACTAAAACTGAAACGCTTAAGATTGGGAGAAACGCCCCCCAAAACAAACCACTGCGGCATAACAGGTTCACTTTTCCATATAACCACAACAACCAGATATCACTTAAAATACCAGCTTTACAAATAGGAGACATCTCATCAAAAATAAATCTCTACATCGTACTACGTACTACATCAACAACATTCATTTTACTCACAATCACGCGATTTACCCTAAAAACAAGGTACTCATACTCCCTACAGCTAAGATAGCCGGCTTAATACGAATCACTACAGAGCAATATAATCAATACAACAGGGTTATAAACACGACCTGACTCATATCCATTCAGGTACAATTACGTATAACGAATAACGTATAACATAAGCGTGGACAAATACAGGCAGCCATGACTTCATCCTGACACCTCAATGAAGGCATCCGTGTGTATGTACAACACGTGCTTACATGCGTATAAATATGATGAAAATCACACTCACCCAGAACCACCGGGACCGAGGATCACCTTCGGGTCATGATGAGAGCGATATGATCACGGATAACGAAACACGGGACTCCGGCTCGTCTGTGCCACTGACAGCAGATGAACGTATGTGTGTGCCAGACTGCCTAGATCTAGCTCGGCATGGAGCGGAAGTGATGCACCGGACGTGAGGTCATCCTGGAAACTGCGTCAGGTGCGCGTGGGCGCGCGCTGGAGATGAGATGCGGTCAGATGCTTATTAATGACAGGTCGTGTTGTTGCCGGTGCTTGTCTAAATGATGATAAGAATATTGTGAGAGTCAGAGAAGTTTATATATAAGTGTTTCATCTGTTGTTTTTAGAGAAGTTGCATATTATATAGCCTCCATTCTGCCAAATAGTAATAAATATGGAAAATACGAACAGAAAGATGAGCAAAATCAGATTTCCGAGCATTATGTCAAAGTCCTCCTAAAGGAAAGCTGCATGAATTCAGTCAGAATAGACTGCAGAATAGACGGAATAGAATGAATTCAGTCAGAGTCGTGTCTGCTCCTAGGTGACTTTCTGGCGAGCATATGACCCCATAATAAAGGATTATCTAATCACACATGTCATAATTTGCCTACATCAATCACATTATTAAATTAAGACCAATCTTTATTGTATGAAGATACAAAATGTAGAATGAAGACGAATCACCAGATTTTCTCACTCTTACCATATCCATCGACATGTTGCTTATGTTAGCCATTTCAAACCAAATTTTAAATGACGATCTGCTTTGAAATCTAACATGTTTAATATGTGGGAAGGGAACTGCTGGGAAGATAATTACATAAATCATGTGATATATTATTAGATTGAGTATTGTACTGAGCATTATGTAATGGGTTGTCCATTTGTCCATCTGTTATATATTTGCCCGCTCAAAGGTCAATCTAACCTTTCAAACACATTTTGTAAAGTTACATTGATGTCTAATCAGTAACTGCTCGCCTGTAATTTACAACAAAAGGGCAGGATTTTTCTAAAAGTAACTGAATAAATCAAACATGTATACTTGCATTGTCCTAATAGCCTATGTTCACATCTTGGGTGTTCAGTTTGTGGGATATGATAAAACCACAATGAAAATATGCATTTGAAACTGTACAGGACACAAATGAATATGCAGTGTAAACACAACCTTAGATTGTATTTCTTCCAAGTCTAACAAGTGGACTGTGGACAGCAGCTTCAGAAAGGGTCTGAAGTTTCGGCTTGAACTCATTCTACCTCGTTCTGTCCCCTTTCATTGAGTTCAAAGTGATGTACGTTCCAATCCACACGAAAAACAACACACACACACACACACACACACACAATTCCAGCTTCAGTCATTATAATCCATGCTTTAAGTCAGATGTGCAAACTGAATCCCACCCATTTAAACAAGCTTGACAGTTTGCTTTCATTTCTCCAGGTTCAAGGGGAGGAGAGGATTAAGGGCAAACTCAGGCCCTGTATAGGCAGCCTTCCTGCTGATGCCCAGGCAGAGTTTAGTGACGTCAGAGAGGAGCAACGTCCATGGTTTGTTACGTCAGTGACCGCTCTGTGAAATGATGTCATGTCTGATGTCAAAGGGCAAATTTAACCCAGTCTGGGGATTTTGAGGGCCCTGAAACCCAGTGAGGAGTTGAGAAAAGTAAAGCAGTGTGTGTGGGCAGTGCTTGTGACATACTGTTGTCTCATGAGGACGCAGGTTCCTGTTCTTATTCCCAATCCAGTTTCACCTTAATCTGTTGCATTAGCAGTCCCAGAGGAAATCAACTTTTCTAAAATGTCTCTTATAAAAACAAATCTGTACGAATTCACAGAATGAATTTTAACATGCTAAAATGTGTTAAACATAAAGCTAAGAGTACAAAATATTTGTAATAGCAAAAGTATTATCAATTAAAGGTAGGGTACGCAAATCGGAGAGGCTAGCAATAGCAAGCTAGCTTTGAAAGTGTAAGATCAGAGCTCTCTCCAAAGCCACGCCTCCTCCAAACGCACAAATGCAATGCAATGCAAAGTAATGTTTTTGGAAAAAATCACCAACTCTGCTTACACACCAAAAATAATTAATAACTAACCTTGCAAGTGCGGAAAATGAACAGAAGAACAGAATTATATAAGATTCATTGTGGACCTTTAAATTAAACACGTCTCCACTGCCAAACCAGCAGGACAGAAAATGTCCCCATGCAGTTAAAAAAACCCTCTAATCGACACATTGTCTTGCTATCAGGCTTCAAGGAAGTCTCCTGAATACCAGTCGGTTAAACAAGACAGCCTAAAACACAAAGAGCAGGAGAGACAAAGTCACAAGCCAAGCCAGGTCAAGTCTGGCGATCAGTGAGGACGTTTGACTTGTCTGCGGCTTATCTCCCACTGCTGCGTCTTTTCCAGCCCAGCTCATATAAACTGTCAGAAACTATCCAAATAAAGGAAATGACCCCTGACCTGGCAAGCCTGTGAAAGGGTGATATTGTTTTTAATAGGGCAGTCAGTGTGACACCTCCCTTTATTTGTCAATGTTCTGTATCGTCTATGAAAACGACACGGCTGATAAGAGTTTCAGAACCATCATTTATCACTGGTGTGATTCTGAAGAGGGAAGAGAACGACAATAGAGAAAGTGCTCAGCATGAATGATGGGGAAGTGCGGAGAGGCTCAGTCGCCCTGAGGTGAGGATACGTCAGATCTGCCCTCTAAAGATTGTAACAGTAGCCAGACCAGCAGGTTTGAGAAATATGATGTCACATTATCTGTTTTGCTTTGTAAGCAAATGTCTTAACTTGGCGTGTTCATTAAAAAGAGAAATAAAGTGTCTGAATAAGGGAGTTTCATAAAAATGTGTTTGTTATGCAAAATATACCAGAAATAAACACTATATTAAATGTTCTTTATTAAGGTTCTTTATTAAACTTCAAGTGGACTCCAACTGAATATACAAAGTCTGGTCTCGTGTTACATAACTACTGTAGTTATTTGACTAAGTTACTGACAGTTTAGTTGTTGTTTGACTTTTTGGACAACAATTTCTCAGCTAACTGCATGCGGTTGTACAGGCAGACATAAAAACCAGATCTGCTGCTTGACTTTGAACTTGGAGCCACTTGCCAATCCTGAAGCAAGAAGATCTCAACCTTCTGTAGATCTTCAGAAACTTCCTTGGATCCACTGAGATTTTGGTTCTTCAAAGTTCCACAGTAAAAGAAGAAACAGTGTTTAAAAGAATATGTTTAAAAGAATCATTTTAAACAAACAACACAACAAAAGAATCTCAAAACATTGAACTTTTAAGGATCCTGCATCCAGTCTGAAGGAACGTAAAGCGAACGCTTCTTTTGAGTTGCAAAACAGCTCCTAAATCTCACTCATGCTCACATACATTCAAATACGCCACGTCAAGACACATTGCGTCAGGTGTGACATCTTCACATGCCATATTTGAATATATGTAGGCACGAAAACGTCTATCACACAAATCTACAGCAGAAGAAAAAGTTCACAAGTCACATGGCCTTCTTTTCTTTGTCATAGTTCAACATCCTCTGCCCTTCCCCGACTCATTCAGCGTGAATTATACAAGCAAATACAAAACAAACACTGTTTCAGTCATGGTCCATGCCAATGGGGACAAAGTTTTTAAAACCATTTAAATATTTGACATGTTATCCTCTCAACACCTGAAAAAGCAGGTGGCAATGGGTTACACCCCCTGTGACGTTATATTTTTGGACCGATGTCTAAGATGTTATTATAGTGTGACATTTCTCTGAAAATTAGAACTTGCCAATCACCACAAAGAAACACCAAAACTGCTTGAGAAAAACGTTTCTTCCATTTTAGTATATTGGTACCTTTAAGAACACCCTCCAGACTGCCCTCTGTCCTCTATGCATCGACTGAGCGACAGACCAGCTCTTAAAATAGCAGAGGCCAAATCTCCTGTAGACCGAACAAGCATTTTGTACCACTTCCGATTCAGAAAGGTCCTGCCCTGTTTCTTTTATCATAGATCTTTAACAGCAGAACAATCAAGCAACAACACATGTTTCTGGAACACCAAACCCAACTCTCTTCATCACAGTTCTTACGGTACGGGACACAATGGAAAGGAATTGCAGGCATGTGTTGTAGATGAACTCATTTGCTTATGAGCTTGTTTCTCCATCATTGAAATAGTACTTTAGATTGTTTCATTAGATTTTTACCACAATATATGAGTCTTTTACATTATTCACCATACTAATCCTTTGATATCTGTGGGTGTGAACACACACAAAGATACAAACAGCATTGGAATTTATCTGAAAACATTTAAAGGTGAATCCATGTTCAAAGATTTAACTTAGCTGTCATATCATAGAAGATTTTACATTTTCTGAGGAAAATATGAGTGATGCTTGTGCAAAACCTGCCACTAGGGTGTTGTGGGAGGTTGCCAGGGTGTTGCTAGGAAGTTGCTAAGGTGTTATTGCTAAGGTGTTATTGCAGTTGCTAAGGTGCTTATTGGCCCAATAAAAAGTGCCCACCCCATTCTGGTCCCTAGACAGGACCTAAGTGAGATACACACTGTGACAGATGTCATAGTTCTGAACTCTGATCTGTACTTTAACACACACACAGTTTGAGAAGGTTCACATGCTACACGCTTTCCTGTTTAGTGAATAAAACAAAGTTCAATTGTTTTCGTCCAGGGCGATTTGCCTTTGTCTGAGATTGCATGACATTCTTAATCACTTCACATTCTCAAAAGCCACTTAGAGAGCCAAACATTGTCAGCAATAACATTGTGATTTGTGCCATTTATATAAGGTGGTTATACAATGTTTTCTTGTAAATTGTAATGGTGCAGGTGTCATGTTGATAAAGATAGTTGAAAAAGCCTTTTCATATATTATTAAGTAACGTATGAAGATTTTTTTATTTTTTTAAACATTTTACATGTCATTTGTTTTAAGTCACCTTTGTTTAAAAACTCTACCGCCACCTAACACCAAAAAGCAGTACTGCAGCCTTCAGTCACTACACTGCATTAAGTCTGCTACTTAACCCGAGCCTGGCTGTGAGTTTTAGTCAGTTTTTTCAATCGATCTGGAGGTTTGTGTTGGGTTCAGGTTTACAGCACTAACAAGAAAGTTTTAAATACATTTGAAAAATTCTTGATTTGACATTAAAAATAAATGCGCTTTATAAAAAAGATAAACAAATATAAAGAAAAAGAAATATAAAATTGAGATGCATATTCATAATGTACAGCACTCAATACACTTATACCGTTTTTTAACGACTTTCACCTGACGAAATTTATGTCCAGTGTATTTCTGCGTATCAAATAAGCAGTGCTGTTGTTCTCATGTTCAGCTTCTCTACCAAACAGTGACCCAAAGAATTATTACAACTCAATGCTGTTCAAAGAAACGATATGACACACTTAACACATATACAGATCACTATCTTTATTTATATCCCAGCTGAGTCAAAATATAAAATATATTTATTTACCCTGTTTTTAATAAAATAAATGATGGTTTCGTCTCTGTTATGAAAAATACACTGTACCCCAGCCCATCTTTTGTTGTGTAGCGTTATTTGTATTGATGTTACTTACTGGACAAAAATACGGACATTACGTCAAAGTAAAAAGAAATATAAAAAGAAACTATGTTTGTTTTTAAGCGTAGACACAACTGACAGATAATTTAGCATAACATATAAATTATCGCTTGTTTACGCCTAAGTGTCTCACTAAAACAACTCCGATAAAATTCCAGCCACACTTTAAATAGTTCCGGATGGGAAACGATTTATTATTAATAATAATAATATTATTATTGAACATGTACATAATTCAGTAGAATAAAATATAGGTTAAAAACTAAATAAAAATACACTACTGGCAAATATCACATACCAACAAAACATGTCAGCAGCTTTCACGGTTTTACACGGTATAGTCATGAAATAAATGTCTAAAGGGGTAAAAGAAACACAAACAGTTTTCGGATATTTACAAGATACTTGCGCCTGTATCTGTTTAAATGGCTTTGTGGACACGTGGTTGTTGGGTGTAGGTAATTAATTTGGTTAAGATATTTTTATTTGTACGTGCATTTATCCGCTCCTCCATCCATGCATCTGCATACATCTTCTGCATGTGTTGCATTCCACCAGTAGAGGCCAGCACATGAGCATTCGCTCAAAGTACTAACCGACAATTACTAGTACTATTACTGCTGCTGAACGGTATATGTTGGTTTAGTAGATGTTGTTTTGGTAGTTTTATTCAGATTTATAGTACCAGGTTACACATTTTTACGTGTTTTAATGTTCTCCACAATAGACACACATTTGAAAAATAATCAATTGTCTCATAAAGCAATATCAGTAAAAAGGTTGACAGGTTGTTGTTGTAGTTATAATTAAATGTTAATTTAGTAGTTACATTTAAATGTATAGTACCAGGGTTTAGGGTTTATGCTTACATTTTGACAGGTTTTTAATATCTGAAAAAGAATAAAGTGTCTCACACTGAAATATCAGTAAAGAATATGTACTAAAGATTAAAGATTTTCAGAGTTTAGGGCAGCTAATGTGGTCGCTTTATTATGCTTTTTAAAGCATTGGTGTGCACAGAGAGGAACACAACATAGCCTATATAGAGTACCTCAAACAAACAAATAAACAAACGACATAGAGGAGCCGTAGAAAAAAATAGAAAAATATAACAGGTATGTTTAAACCCTGCCTTGGTATTTTCCTTACTCTGTCGACCCCTCTGACAGGCTGAGTTGGTTCAGTCCGGTATTTAAGTCGCTTCTTCATGCTTGGTCTGTACAGTGTGTTATTGTGCGATGCATCGTTTACAGTGAGCGACGCGACACTCCTCCGCTGATGGGTTTACGAAGTGCTCTGCAACTTTAAACATGTCTTAAAACAGCCTATAGATAATTGCAAACTGTTTTGAGGTAAAATTTATGTCCAATATACTTACTAGTGTAGATTTAACGCGCTCTCCGTCGTCCAGCATGCTGCCTTGGAAGAAAAACAAGTTCGAGCTGATAGAGGAAGACAAGCAGTCCAAGCAGAAGGGCTATGCCGTGAGCTTCAACTACTCCGCGCTCACCTCCTTCGCCAAGTTCTGTCCCGAGAGCGCGCTCAACAGGGTCGGGAGCATGTTCAAATCCAAGAGCAAAAAGATCAAAATCACGAGCGAGGACCCCACGTACACGGTGCTGTATCTGGGCAATGCCACGACCATCCAGTCCAAGGGAGAAGGGTGCACGGACGTGGCTGTCAGCAAGATCTGGGGCAAAAGCGAGATGGGCAAGAACGGCACCAAGATGAAGCTGACCATCAGTTCGCAGGGCATTCGCATGGTGCACGTTGACGAGAAAACCAAGAGACCTGGACACTTGTATTTGATGCATAGGGTCACGTACTGTGTCGCGGACCCGCGGCTCCCCAAGATCTTTGCCTGGATCTACCGGCATGAGATGAAGCACAAGGCGGTGATGCTGCGGTGCCACGCCGTGCTGGTGTCCAAGCCGGAAAAGGCGAAAGCCATGGCGCTTCTCTTGTACCAGACCTCGGCGACAGCCCTGGCCGAGTTTAAAAGGCTCAAAAGAAGGGACGACGCCAGGCACCAACAGCAGCAGCTGATAGGGGAGCAAACGATTCCTCTTGTGCCCCTGAGGAAGCTGCTGAACGGACAGTGTTACTACAAACCTCCGGTGGAGCGCAGCAGGAGCGCACCGAAACTGGGCTCCATCACGGAGGACCTGATCGGGGAGGAGGAAGAGGAGAAAGCGATGCACTTTGAGTGCGAGGATATTCTGGACAGTGACAGTGACTGTGTGATCAACGACAAGCAAGAACTGTGTCAGATTATCAATGATCTGGGCTCTATGAGTATAGGAAACGACGTGCAGACGCTAAGATCCGACCTGAGGGTGACTCGCCTGCTGTCTGGGGAGAGCACTGGCAGCGATTCCTCCATAGAGAGTGACCAAGAGGTCGCGTCTGTTCCCAATGGCATTGCGGATGGAAAAATGCAAGAAGTCAGCTGACTTTTTCGACAAACTGTAATTTATCTAGCCTATAATGACACGTGACGGGGAAAAGCGTTTGGGTGTTTCACTTGAAAGCGCACAAAGTTTGGTTTACGGATTAATGGGATGCGTATTAAAATCTAGAGAGCTGCCTATCTAGACCTCATTTTTGGTCCAAAAATGACCGATTTATTGTAGATGGGTAGCTCGCTAGGTTTTGAGTTCACCTGACTCAGAATAACCCAAAATGCTGTCTAGGTAAGCAACTCACTAAATATTAGACTTTTGGACATTGGAACAATAATCCCTCCGTTGGGGACCAGAGTCGCTCTGCGCAAATAAAGCGCTTAAAATCTCTGCTTAACCTCCCAACAGTGCAAGAGATTTTAGGGACGATCTTGTTTACCTACGTTTTCCTCAAGGAAATGCTTTTAAAAACAAACACAACTTTCCTTTCCGTTCACGGATGGATGGATGAAGAATCTAAACCTGAACAATGAGTTACAAACCTCGTACTGTGGTGGAATTCAAATAAGTGTTTGTTAATATTTATGTGCGAACAATTGTTTTCATATAAATGTTCTTACAGACAAAAATGTTATCTTTGCTGTGCAAAAGAGAAAGTGTCCTGATGTACAGAGATGTGTGTAAATTAAAATACAACATGTGTAAACCGAATGCATTATTTTTAAGAACGTGATTCGTTTCTGTGAACACCAATAAAAATGTAAACACATTTCGAAGTCTGAACACCAGCTAATTTATAAACCGAGCACTATTGTAGGTCAGATGGAAATAATTGCAGACAGGCTCTTGAACTGAATCTGTCACAAGCTGTTGTATAAACGTTCACCGCTAATAATATTATCAGACTGTCTGTTTGTACGTACATAAATACAGACGGCTTGCAGTAACACATTACCATCTGCAGTTAAATGTACTTGACTTCCCGTCACATGAGCACATTCCCTGCGGTGAGTGGTATAAACATTATAATACTGGCGGAGATGAAACCATCTACAGCACTGACACAGTTCTTTATCTAACTGCAGTTCATGTGCTTTGTTTTCTTCCTCAAGACACGGAAGCACGTTAAAATGATGCGAGACAGAATGACTGTGAATGTCAGATTTAAAGGTGCAGTGTTTTAGGAAATGTAATAAGTTTCCATCATGCTTTCATCCTCTCAACTTCAGGACCATAAAAAGCTTTCATGTCCACACGTGACACTGCACACTTTGACAACACAAGGCTCTTGCTTTAAACAACAAATGCATGTATACAATATAATTAGTCTATATGCAGGCAGATAATGTATAACTGGTGTGTTTTTCAATTAATGTCCCGTTGCTCCCCTATAGATCTTACCAATTGTATATAATTCTTTAATGCTCAGAGTTAAATGCACCAAACATAACAAAAGAAGCAGGTAATTTACCATAACTTTATTTAAAGTTGATTTCAATTAAGTGTTAGCCAGTAAATTTAATAAAAGATACACAAAAAATCGAGTTAGAGAAGAAATTGTGTGTCTGATTATCTGATCTCTCCAAACAATATTTAAAATGTGCCATTTTTCTCAGCAAACAGAAGCATAGACAGACGGATTTTTAATGTTTAATCCATCATTGTCTATGGCACTTCATTAGAAAACCTATAAAGAATAATTGATTTTATGCTTCGTGCATGAAATTGAATGAGAGAGGATTGGAATGTGTCAGTGTTGATAAATACAAACAGGAACAGGAAGTGGTTTTAAAATGTGCTTCCAGTAAGTGAAAAGCCTCTGTTATTTCTATGGGAGGTGATGATGTAGCCTCAGTGTAGCTGTTCTGATCTGATAGGTTTGGTGCAGACATGAAAACAATATGCACTTCAATAATTCATGCTGTTGTTTAAAGTCATGCGGCCTCACAGGTTAGTCTCCTGTTACACCTGTCCAAGAAAAGAATGCTCACCCACAATCGCTCTCTCTCTCCCTTTCACATACATACATACATACACAGTTTGGCTTCACATTTTGGGTTGGTGTATGTACACAAGTCTTAAATGTGTGACGTCACTACAAAAACTCACAGTGGCAATTGTTTGATATTTCAACATGTGGGTTACAGCATTTCAACAAACGCTAATTTGTGTATTTAATAAGTAGGGCACGACACAGAGCACTACCGTGACCCTGATGACTAATCAGAGAAAAAATGACATAAAACATTTGGATTTAAAAGCGTCCTTTTTTTAAAACACAGGTTTATTTACTTTTGCAAACATTCAACAGAAAATATACAGAGAGAAATAAAAACAGTCAGACAGACAAATATTACAAAAATGTATTAAGCATCAGTTTCACACAACAGAAAAAAGTGACAGGAATTATCAAGGTGGCCTTTAGACAACAATTATTACCACAGTGTCAAAAAACTGGTGAAAAATAACATATTTCACCCACAATCATGTCTCAAGAGGAGATAAAGATTAATGTGTTGCACCACTGAGCTTCCAAACAAAACTGTCATTATCAAAGTAGAGGCAAGAGTGCAAGCCAATGTTATCATGGGGTTCCTAATGTGGGTGGTTCCAAAACATGTGTATGCAGTCACACAGTTTGTCATTTACATTCACTTCCTGTCATGTCCACCGTTTCATGAGACAGTTTCATCACCATAGATACAGCTCATGAAAAATGAACGCCAGTGGCCCAACGCAGGCGCCTCCTCTCTAAATGTTTTCCACACACAGCTCCCACAGGAGAGCAATACATTTCAGTACAGCTATTTTAATCCTTCCACTTACATACAGGAAATGGAATAATAACAGGGAAAACAGGAAAACAAATCACAAGACACACTCCAATCACACACTCAGATCGGGAGATTTCATGGAAATATTTTTTTCCCTCATTTTTAGCAAGGATTTGTATGTTATGGAATGCCATTCAATACAGTACATCTTAAAAGGGGAGAAGCAGCTGAAATTTTAGATAATGTCATACGCTCCGTCAACTTTTAAAATCCTGATCTGAAGTTGCTTTTCACTCATGCACTGTTGATAAAGGCTTCTTCTGAACTACATTTCCCATGATTCTCTGTGCGTGCATGAAAATGATAAAATACACGTTTGCTCTTCATTTACTGGCACTGAATATAAAATAAATCAATTCATTCATTGTATTCAGATAAAAATCAGTTGAATAAATTTGTTTGACTAGTTCCTAACTTGTCAGTATCAAGTGCCACAAGGCACAGTGCCACACACATAAACCATGTCCAGACAGCAACACACCACCTCGTCATGGTGCACACCCAAACCGCAGCAGATAAGTATCTAAAAACAAGACAAAAATATTTACAGTGCTCCAAACATTAAACAGGTACATTTTGACTAATACACTAATAAACTGTTTAAACAGCAAAATTCTTTTTTTATACAGCTGAGCATAAACTCAAACTGCAACTTTTACCTTCGGTTATCTATTATTATTAGTTTTCTAAGGATTAACCAAACAGTTTTATTTCTATACCTAAAAATAACATTTCAAAGGTTAATAGGTAGTTCCACTGCTTTGATGTGCTTGTTTTTACAGGGCTGCTAACTCAGTAAAGGCAGGTGGGAGGCTGTTATGATGGAACAGACTGATGGAAATATCTGCGTACCCTTCAGAGACTAGTTTTTTAGGGTTTGGGTTTTTCCTCTGCAGTCTGCTTTTAGGAATTATCACACTAGTCTCAACACCATGTAGAGAAACATGGTTTCATAATTGTGGTCTGATCATGCTAAACTCGGAGCTTACAGAACTGGCTTGCACAGACATCCTGAAGCCTCATTAGCCACTTGGGTGTTAACTTACAGTACCGGTCAAAAGTTTGGAAAAAAGTTTATTAATATCTTTTCACATTCTAGATTGTGAGCTTTCCTGTAGCTCAGTGGTTAGAGCATGGCGTTAACAACGCTAAGGTCATGGGTTCGATCCCAGGGATTGCACATACTTAGAAACAATGTATTGTATAATGCAATGTAAGTCGCTTTGGATAAAAGCGTCTGCCAAATGCATAAATCTAAATCTAAATCTAGATTAATAGCAAACTCATCAAAACTATGAAATAACACTAATGTAACTTTGGGAAGTATGTTGTTACTAATGAAGACTGAAAAAAAATGAAACTAGGTTCTACGGTAAGCATATTCGACGTTGTCACTCATTGCCTAGAATTTACAAGAATGTTTTCTTGACATTTTATCACCCAGTTTTTTAAAGGAATCATCCTGAGATGCTTTTTAAAGAGTTTTGAAGGAGTTTTACTCTATCCTCCGCTCTTCTTGGCTGCTTTTTCTTCATTTTTTGGTCCAAATCATCAATTAAAATGTTTGATTTTTAAAATAAAATTTTAATAATAATAAGTTCTTGTAATAGCTAAGTACATATGTTAGCAAAAGTCTACCCTGAAATACCCTAAATGTCACCTACAATTCCAGGACATTTTTCAAAGCAGCGTCACTGTACTCATATGTAAATGATGTTTACATTAACAGTGTCACTATGAAGGCAATGAAATGAAACATACAGTACGTTTTCTCATTCCAAGCTTTGATGTGGTGCTTCAAGTGAAGGTACAGTAGCTTCAGTCACATGGTTGCAGACATGTTTACAGGAAAACTAAAGAACGCTCCTCAAACTCCTCCAGGAGCTACATTGTTCAGAAATTTTCCGTCGCCGTTGACATCGGGCGACACAGAGGGAGACGCAAATCTCCATCACTTCCTTCCTCTTTCCTTTTAATTCACATTTCCTGTGAACTTTGAAGACAAACATTCGCAAACTAAATCTGACAAAAAGCAGAAGGACGACAAACACACACGCGCACAAACACGCAGGGGTGTGTATGTAGGTGTTTCCATAACACAAGCACATGATGGAATATTTAGCGTGTGAAAATCAGGACAACGCCACCAGACGGGCATGTGCAGCTCAAGTTATCTCTCACACTCCACATAAACAAGCTCATTTATTCAGCATGACAGTCGTGATCTTCGGCTGTTTTCCTGAACTGCCCCAAACGAGTATGTAACCGGTTTGTCCCCTTATATAAGAGCAGAGCGCCTGTGAGCTCTGAGCACAGAACTCAGACATTAAAGCTATGTGGAATATCAGGTATGACTTGCAAGAACTGCAGGAACTCAAAAAGGTTCTTGCAGTATCTTTTGTAGAACTTATTTTAATGTTATATAACATATCAAAAATGTAATTTTTTTAAGTTGTTAGTGAAACATTTAAAAAATGTTACAGAATTAAAAAATGCTTATGAATAACGTTTTTATAACCAGGCGATAACGTTAATACAAAATCTCCCAAAACACAGGACGCTCTGAACCTTCTTACATCATGCAATATAACATTTTTAACACTTTTGTAACCTAATGGAAACATTAAGGAAACATTCTTACATCCTTAAATTGTTATCTGGGTATAGTTGTTTGCATTCAGAATGTTACATGTAAAGATAACGTGGATGTTGCATTTGAAAAATGTTTTTACATACTAACATACAAACCCAGATGTACTCTACTTTACTACTATACTGTCTTAATTTCAAATGAAGTCTGTAGAGGACATGATGACTAGACAATCAGGTTTTTAGAGAAGTGTTTATGCAATACTATGTCAGATTACTGTGGAAAGTGATAGACTGCAGGGCCTTATACAGTATGTGGACGCCTCCCTCTAATTAATGGGGTTTGGACATTTGAGCTCCACCTATTGCCAGAGGTGCAGAAAATCAAGCATGCAGCTATGCACTCCCCTTAAACAAACATGGAACAGGGTGTGTGAAAGACCCTTTCTGCACAAAATGAGACTCACAAAGAAAGGATTCACTCATTATGGTCTTAAAGAACTTGAGTGGCCTTCACACATAAACCTCATATTGGATCAACTTGAACGTCCCACCATCCAAACATGACTGCCTGACCTCACTGATGCTCTTGTGTCTGAATGACAGCAAACACCCACAACAATCCTCCAACATCCAGTGGAAAACTCTCTCAGAAGAATGCAAGATGTTCTGGCAGCAAATAGAGGACCAAGCTCCAAAATAAATGTTCACCAAGCACATACAGGTGTGCTGTGCAGGTGTCCACAAACCTCAGGCCATACATTGTAGGGCTTACATCCTCACCTGGCTTGGAGGGGTCAGAGGCAGGTCAAACCGAAGCTGAACTTTCTGTTCTCCATCCCTCACATTCTCACCTGCAGCCCTGGAGCACTGAAGAACTTCACCTCATACTTGAACTTCAATTTTCTTTGAAGCTGCTAGTACACAAGCGCATCACATAACATGCACGCAGACAGTGCGGTCTTTAAACACATTCTGTTTGTGAATATTTGAGACGGAACCACCAAAACATTTCAATGCTGTTTCTGTGTTCTTCACAAACAGAAGGATTTGTGGGTAACGAGATTTTGTTGATGTTGATTCTGGATCATCACGCTGTCAATGTTAGTACAGAGCTGAGGCATCTGGTGGAAGTAATGTAGACACGCTTGATCCTGCAGATGCACAACAGATAAGATGAGCAAACCGTGAGAACTAAAGACAAAACCTGCATGACTGCATTCATGTTCCCAAATTAGAGGAAAGTCATTGTGTCAATGTTTCTTCTAATGCAATTATCTAATAATAGGCATGGAAACACAGAACCGGACCCGTTTACAATCTGCATATGAAAGAATCCACAGAAAGTTTCACAGCTTTCCAGGAAACTCAGATGCTCATGATTCTTTATCTTCTACATACGTGGCATGTCTGTTGACTTCTCTTAACATGACCAAAATGTTCTTTTAGTAACGGTTGTAGATTTTTAAAATGTTTTATATCATATATATCAGAAACATTATTCTTAAGTTGTTAGTGGAACATTTTAAAAATCTTATTAAATTAAGAAATATTTGAATAACGTTCTTATAATTAAGCAAAAAATGTTAACACAACGTTCAAAATACTGGAAGTTTTGAAAAGTCCTAGTCACTTAATAGAAACATTAGGAAATCGTTCTTACAACGTAAAATTGTTAGATGGGTGCTCTGGTTGGTCATTGTTTGACGCTCCCTGGGCTGTACACAAATTCCTGATTCACATGAAAAGCTCAGAGGAAGACAGAAAGTAAAAATGAAGGAAACTCAAAGCCTGCAGGAGTTGAAATGAGGGTGTCAGTTCTGCAAGAGGGACTGATGAAAAACAGGAAGGACAGAACAAGCAGCGGAAATGAAGGAGATAAACAGGTGTGATAACAGACAGCACAGGCACCAAGACATGCAGTTTGGAGTGGATTCTCTCGATTATGGGTCTCATGTCCCATAATCTACATGCTGTAATACAGTATCTGTAGTTTATGATCACAACGGACTGAATGCTGAATGATATTAGTGGAAGTCTTAACATGCAGCTTGACCTATTAATACTTGATTCTGATTGGCCAATACCAGTCAAACGTAATTGTATCGTGGCAGTATGTTGTGTAATTGACAGGCAATGATTTTCTAGTGTATATAGCTGAGCTAGTCTCACTTATCACTTTATGATCTCTTTTTTGTCAGATAATAAATCTATTTTTTAATATACAATTAATATTTCATGGTCATTTATTTATTTTAGGAAAGTATTAATTAAATAGTATCTCACAGCTTTTCACAAACTCTTTATAATCAGGTTTATAACAGCTAAAACAAAGTGTATGCAAAGTAAAATAATGTGTCAATGTTATCAGTCAAACACATGAAAATCAGCTGTTAGGTTTTCTCACATTTAAATGGTTTTCTCTGCCCTGCAGCACTGCCACAGGAAATGAAATATGTTTACTCCACCACTGAAATTACACCAACACGTGGCTCACATTTGTTCGTTAC
Source organism: Botia kubotai (assembly GCA_036877585.1). Classification (NCBI taxonomy): domain Eukaryota; kingdom Metazoa; phylum Chordata; class Actinopteri; order Cypriniformes; family Botiidae; genus Botia; species Botia kubotai. Next base: position 28,945 of record JAZGTI010001316.1, read on the forward strand.
AGGCCATATTTTTTTAACAGTCTCTAATGCTTCCTCTGTTTGTGTCTAGCCCTGGTTTTGTACCTTAAGCATTCTGAAATACTTCAGTCACTAAACAGTGTGTAAACAGGAAGTCAGTCTGAAGGTTCGAGGGCTCTGGGGAGGACCTGAGGGTGAGCAGAGATCATGACCAGCAGCGGCGGAGGGGAAATTAGCCGACAGCTAGCCGCTAGTCAGATAACAACTGATAGATGGCTTCAGATCAGAGGAACATCAAGGAAACAATGGCTTTGAAAGTTGATTTAACATCGAAACAAAGGCATTTTCCAAATGAGAGCTATTAGAGAATGAGGGACAGATACTGTTGGGTCAAACAGTTAATCAGGTCTTTTCAGATGTCATAAGGGTTTGGTGGTTATATTGTACGTTTAACACAATGAAACCTACAACGGGTTGGCTAAAGTTTTCCACGTGCTTTTAAGTATTTGCAATTTACTTAAGCATGGTTTCATTGTGATGGCAGGGAGGGCCTGGCTGATTTACTGACCCAAGTCAAGAGTCAGGTCAAGCCTTAAGTCTCCCTCACACTCACACACACATTTTTAGATATGATCTTTAGGACAGACATACTGTACGTCACTTCAAAATGATGAAATCTGATCTGTTTGTTAAGATAGTGTAGTTAATAACTGCTGTATCTACAATGTCTGTCATATTCATGATGTAAGCGTAATGCTAAAGAATCAAGAGAATCTGTCTTTAAATAGACTGGAAATCTTCTGCCTCTACTTATGTGCATCATAATGTCTCACTGGGGTGAACTTACAAACAGCATGACATGACATCAGCATTTTATGCACCATGCATACACTGAGTCTCAACCCGCTAACTAGTTTAGTCTTTCTATTTACTACACACTGACAAAGAAACAAGCTGACAAGAGACTCAAAGCAGCTCCAGACAATATTTGCACACTCTGTCATACACGTGTCTCAAATCTGATCTGACCGTCTAGACTGAAATGCATTCCAAACAAATCGTATTTTAATCTGATTTCAAACTACTGTATTAGTACATACTGTACTCATACACTGTATAGATGCGAATCTGCTTGAATCGGTTCTGTATAAACTGGATTTATTTAGATTTGTTTTCGTGTTCAGACTATAAAAAAGAAACGGATCAGAAGAGAAACGCTTGATACTCCAAACAAACAAACACACAAACAAATAAATTCAGCTATTTGCTACCTCTCAAAAAACTTCTCTTTCATCTTTCACTGGCAAAAATCACATCTCTCCTTCACAAGTATGTAAAATATTTTGTATCAATTCAGAAAGCAAGTCACACCGCAGGGCCCGAGTGAACCATCCACATATTTAACAAGCATGACTCACGTCTATTAGTTCATACTCCTATAATTATGTAGTTCAGATTCACACATGCTTTTATTCAGAAGTCACCCTTTATGTTGCAAATAAGCTTCATTTTACCAGTGTGACAGGTTCCGGCACCTGGACAGAGGGAAGCGAGGAAGACAATGCTGAGATTTCCAGCCACCCACAATCTAAGATTGTCTTAGAAGTCTTATCTGTCTCTGGTTTCATGGAAGTAAATCACACGCATTTACGCCCATTTCACACGTGCTGCGAGGGCAAGAGACATTAAGTTTACACACCTTCAGATAATGACACATTTCTGTCCTACCTGCCCGGCTAACAATTTCAGCTTGTAAGAATGTTTTCAAACTTATTCAAACTTTTTTTAACGATGTAATGTTTTCAAAAAGTTCCACTAACAAGTTTTTGATACATAATGTTATAAAATGTTACTACTAACGTTACAGCAAGAACTTTTTGATAACACTAAGAGAACATACGGAAAAGCTTTAATTTAAGACAAACACTCAATGACAAGAGACATGAGTCTGTCACCACCAAACATGACATAATTATGTCCTTGTTTTAAGAACTGTAAACAAATAATCTTAAAAACTCATTTTTTTAAAGGAGGAGATTTACATGCCCCCACTAACCTTGCGTAATCACTACGTGACTTCCAACACAATCTCGTACACTGTTGCATTGTGGGAAATTGCGGCCCATGTCGCTGGCACGAATGATGACTGACAGAAACACACTTTTAACTTTCACTGTGGCCTATATGACTAACTTCGATTTCTTTGAATGAATCATGGAGAACAACACACACAAAATTCCAGTAAGAGAACACAGAGCGCATAAATGGAAGTAGTTATTGTTTTGGGATGAATAAAATGGCATCATGGCCAAAGGAAGCAGACATGGGAAATGCCCTCCACATCTGCCAACATTTCCAAACAATAAGAACTAAACCTGACTGGCTGTTTGTAGCCCCTGCTGGTTTTTACACTAACACAGTCATTAACTTTTTCCAGCGGTATCCAAAATTTGATATGTAGCTTATGTAATAACGGAAAGGAGGCACAATGTTTGATTTCGGGAAGCAAAGCCGTCCTCATGGCGAAAGTGAATCTAACAGTCAGCAGAGTTATTTAACCCTCCAGCGGAGAGTTATAGAGTTACTCTTCCACAGTAACAACCTGGGTTGAACTGTCCCTGGCAGCCACTACTGGTACAAGCCTGGGCTTGACCTGCGAGTGTGAACTTTTGTTTCACACCAGAGGCACCAAGACAGGAATGACATGATGTCACATTTGGTTACGCATGAGAGTTTGAGTTTCAGTGGTATAAATATGTCATACACAACTTAAAGTTCACAGTTAAATCTCCAGAACACACACACACACACACACACACAGACAGCTGCAGGATGAGAACAAATCCATCACCACCTGTTACATGTGATCAATTCCTACTCTGCACACAAGCCTGAGAAAGAGTGCAAGACTTAAACTGGAGTTTAGTCTAATACTGCTGTAAATATTGATCGAATTTCCTTTCTGGGAGAACTAAGCGGTTAAATTCCTTTGAGAGATGATTTTGAAGTTTACATGTGTACATGAGCTCTCGGAATGTATAAAACATTAGAGTTAAAGGATCCGCAGGCAGAGCAAGAGCGAGATTATCTGGTAATGAGCTCGGCCAGTGTCTCCTAACACTGTAAGCCAAGACTCCTCACTGAGAGCCATCTGTAACATCACAGGCTCTGTTTTCATGCACTCACATGCAAAAAAACAAGTGGGTAGCTGGTCTCATTTTATTCTCATTTCATGTTGGCTAATGCCCTCTAAAAGTTCTCAAAAAAGCTCTTGGAGTAACATTAGTAGAACATTTTTAGTATTGGTAGAATGTTTACGTTGAACGTAATATCATATCATATACATTAAAAAAAATTATTCTTAAGTTGTAAGTGGAACGCTCTGAAAATGTTACAGAATTAATAAAATGTCTAAGTAACTTTCTTAATCAAGTAATATTGTTAATACAATGTCTATAAATTGGTCATTTTGAACATTCCTTGTTATTGGAACGTTAGTGAAACATTCTAACAACCTAAACTTGTTAGCTGGGATATCATTCTTTTCTTTTTTGATTGATGTCACCTAGACTTGGTTCTGTTATGAAACGCTCCCTTTTAATCATCCAATCACATTTTGAAGAATGAAGTCATGCCCCGCCCTACATTTTTTACTGTGGAATATTTTGTTTCATCTAGAACGGTTACATTAAGCATCAAAAAGGGTCAAACACAGCTCAATGTTGAATATTAATCTCAATTCGCATCACATTAATACATCTGAAAGGGGTTTTGATTGAGGCAAGCTGAGTTTGTCCTTGAGAAAAAAAACGAAAATGAAATGACATTCATATCCACCTGAAAACTCATAAGCAAGATGTATCAGAACAAGTTTAGTTACATAAAATCACATAACTGGGCTGTTTTAAATAGATAGCCAAAGGGTTACCTCCAGTAGGAACCCTTTGGCTATCTATTTACAGTGTGGACAACATCTAAACAGATGGTGTTTCTTGCACATTTATTCTGTGCACTTTAGGGTTAATATTTCGAAAGATCAGCCTGCCACCTTAAAAATCTCATTATATGATTCTAATTGCATTTAAAGTCTTTTATTTGGATATGAAAAGAAACAAGATAATGTTCTTGGCCACTGCTACCCTGCACCGGATGATGTAATCCGCTAGAAGTGAAAAACAGCTATAAAATATTTCACATGCCGTCTTTCTGCCACAAAGCTGCTCACAGTATTTGTGTAACAGGTTCTTTAAACCCTGTTTGAATAAATACATCATCGTTGGGCATTATTTACTCCACACTGATCTGTTCTCCATGCTTATGAAACACACACACACACCGCAGTATTACTGTCATCAGAGCTGCTCGACACTTTACACACTCGGAGGGATTTCAGAGCTATGAGATAATTACAGGCTTCAAGGCCATTATAGGCTTAACTGTAGCGTGTAACTGAAACACATAAGCAAATCTCACAGAGTTCCATCCCCTACAAAGTACACAGAAACGCACTCTGCTGATATTTGTTATGATACAAACATATGTCAAATGCTTATGTCATAGTGCTTTGAAAAAAACATGATACTGAGTGATTACTTTATTCCATTAGCATGATATTTAAGTGGTATTCCGCAGAAATAAACACAAAACAATATAATAAAATACAATACAGTACTATGCTATGCTATGCGATATGATGCTATACTATGCTATATGATACTATACTATACTATACTATAGGGGTAGCATGAGACATGCGGAAAACATGGTATGCATAAAAATAAATATAAAATTATTGTAAAAAACAGCTTTACCATGGTAATATTACAACATCATGATCATCATAATATCATGATACTTTTTGGTTGGTGATGGCACAGGGGAATCTCGCATGTCTTGTTCACAATGTTTAAAGCTTTATGGAGAGCCATGAGGTCATTGATAAATGTCATGGAATTCCACAGTTACACAACCGTGCAAGAAACTGAAATTTAACAGAATGACTGAGAAACAAAACACAATTATACACACAGTCTGCTGTCATACACAATGTCATCAGATGTTGCCATAATCTTATGATATGAAAAATAATGTTACACAGCATCCAAAAGTACATACAAGAGTAATTTTTAGAACTTTGACACATGAGGGGACGATGGGGGTACACAAGCTTTTATAAATAAATGACTAAAATAACATTCAAACAAGTTAATGCGTTTCTCATATGCACAAAATGAATGTGTAGAAACAACACAACGCTAGTCATAGTGTAAAATAATAGTTAAATCAGTGCGCATATCCGGATTCGCTGAAGCGAGTCTCACCTGAACGTTTCCGCCGCAGCGGCAGAAATCTGCACGACGCGTTGCGCGACTTCCACAGATACGAATTAAAAAATGCTCGCGAGTGACGCGACTTCGCTCATAACGTGACACGGAAACGTTCCGTTATTGACACACACTAGCGGTTCTTTTGAGTATTTTGACTTTAGAATTGATTAATGTCAATAATTACTGCTTTCCGCCACTAGCACCTCAGTGAAAGTGAGTCCTCCTTATTTTTAGTTAAATAATAAATCGTGTGTTATTGTGCACAGAGTTAAATGTGTTTTAAGATTAATCACCTTTATGTGACATTGTACAATATGTGTTATATTAATGCAGTGTACCTTGTGTGATTGTGTGTTTGAGAAAAATGCTTTAGGACAACATTTCTTAAACCATTTTTAGTTATTAGTGAGTCATTAGTAACTATCTGGTACAGCCAGATTCATTCTGTGGATTCTTAACCAACTTGTTTTACAACTTTAAACGGCCAGGAGGAGAATCTGAATGTTGAACATTTTTAAGCTATGTGACAACATCTGTCAGATGTTAGTTGTGAAATTATTATATCAGTATTACTAAGCAGCGTGCATCGTTTTGTTGCTCGGCAACTAGTATGCTGAATCGTTTCTGAAGAAACACATTGCTTGATTTATTATTTGTTATTAATAAACTACCATTAAACCATTTTTTCTTGGGTCTTATTGTTTTATTAACCTTGAATGACCAGGTGTTGGAACAACGCAATCGATTTAAAGGTGTGAAAACATCCTTAACCTGTAAGACCACCCACAGGTTAAACGGGACAGGTGTATGGGTCAGCACATCTACAAGGTCTTGCGTTTTTGTGTGTTTCTTGTTAAGTCTATTCAATAGACAGACAGACAGACAGAGAAAGAGATGTAGAGGTGATTCTCTTTGTGTATTCGTTTAACAGAGATCTGTGTGTTTTTTACCCTTTCCTCTGCATGGACAGCTGCGTAAAGACATCAGGAAGAAATAAGGCCTGAAAAGACCAGCTCAAAACAAGCCCATGCCCCAGATCCCAGCCGTGCACCCCACTGCCTGAACGCTTTCAAACTCACCCTTAGCAAAACAGGACCGCTCGCTGCCCTTCCTGATGAGAGATTCATTGAATAACGAGTGATTCGGACATGTTTTAAAGGTAATAACTGGGCCTGGCTATTGTGTTTTAGTTATTTTTATCAGCGTAGGGGGCAGAATCTTTGGCCGAACGTGTGGCCTACAGCCATATTCAACAACGGTTACATAAGCAACAATAAACAGGAGAAACATAACATGACCTGATACCACACATTTACTGTGACATAATTACACTATATATACTCCATCTGAGATCACATCCTAATTTCATCAGCGCTCATCAAGTTGTTAAAAAAGTTCACTGCTAATGGCCACATTCTCAATGGCTTTACAGCCCGGGACACAGTTTAATTAACGCCTTAAAACTAACAGATGCCTGTGACCTCCATTTTGGTATTGTGTGCTCTCATTAGTGGAAGGGGTTACATAAACACATGGAGCTGATAACAGCTTGTTTTCAAGTTTGGGAAATCAGCTTCTAAAAATACTCCTTAGTCAAAAGAATATTACCCAGAATATTTTTTCTCCTTTTCTCACTTTTTCTCCATCTACACTTGTCTTTTGTGAAAGTTTTATTATTAGAGATGGCACGACCAGTCATCCAGGTCGCACGTCGTGAAAAATATGACCTACATCTAGTAACAAGGCAAAAGTAAGTTCTGAACTATAGCATGATGGAGAGAACTCACCTTTCTCGACACCCTGTCTGATTCTGCAGATGTACATGGTCTTTCTAAAGAGGTCGAAATATACGACCGGATGTCTTATTTTGTTAAATTTTTTTTCATATTTGTTCACAACACAATAAGACAATAAATACAGCCACACTGACTGCATGCCAATGAGGGAATCCGTCGTTATTAGCATGGCATGGCATGAGAAATGCCCCACTAGCACCAGTGTGCTAGTCCCAACAATGGTGAAGAAACCTCGCCAGTCTTATTGTGATCAGAATGGCGAGAATAATAATTCAACATTAATAATTCATGATGAACACAGAACACCAGTTTGGGGAAAAGAATTGGATTAATAACTTCCATTGAACACAAGGACATGTCTGGGTTATATTTCACCACAAAACAAAGAAATATTTTTAAAAGAAATATTTTTATGCATAGTTTTATTGCATTATTTTTAATGCAAAAAAGTCATTTTTATTTAAACTGTATGTGAAAGAAACTATATTACATATTATTTAAATGATAAATTGCTTATACACAACAGCAATATTTATTTTGTACTGCTATACACATGCTGATTACAATTTGAAAATTAATGTAAATATCGCAGAAACATAAAGAAACAATATAAAGCTCTAGGCTGGACTTTTTTGACTGATCTGGGATCAGTAACAGGTTCTAATGAAACAGGAGATGTATGGAGAGGACCGGGCAGTTGTGATGGTCAGGAACAGTGTGTGTTGACTCAGTCTATGTGAGTCGTGTTGAACCACAACAGTTTTTCCTGCTTAATGTTTTCTTGCCTCCCCTGAGCTCTTTAATACTCCCTGCAGGTTGTCATCGCGTATCTGACCACAAAACGATTACTTTAATCTCCTCGTGTTTTGTTCTACAAACGGTTTGTCGTTTAAATAGAATTTCCTGGCCAGACTTTTATTTTTGACAAATGTGATAAATTAGTGTTTTTTGTCACAGTGTCCAGTAAACATTTCATGGTCACCTCACCAGGTCAGTGCTAAAGAGAAGCTGAGACTAAGCAAATAACTATTATGATTTATTGGTGGTTCGTAATGTACAGTATGTATATTAATACAAAGGATATGTGGTATTTAAATGTTCATGTGTATGAACCACGTTTGTTCATATTTAGGTTTAGTTTATTTATATAAACTCTTTCTCCTGTAGCTCAGTTGGTGGAACATTGCGTTGGCAGCGCAAAGGTTGCGGGTTCGATAACCAGTGAACACGCGTACTGATAGAAACAAATGTATGTTGAACGCATATGTAAGTCGCGTCTGTCAAATATGTAAAAGTAACTCAGGTGCATAACCTGTACCGCACTGTTAGTGAAACTTGTAACTTGTTTATGGGAAGCAGCATATCCTATTCATGCTAGAGTGGGTTAAAGTTAAGGCCTGCTTTCTTAACCACTGGTTATAAAAACAATACTCTAGTACAAACTCAACAGGTTAACTGAGGTCTAAAAACAAATCAAAACAAAGTAAAAGTCAACAGAGATGTTCACACATTCATCTCTTCCTTCTCTATTAGCACTTTTTGCTATTGATTGAGCACAATGCAGCTTTCTGTCGACACACCCGCACTTACACATTCCATCGAGTGCAATCTGACAGCTGGTGAACTCACCCGTTTGTCCTGATTCGCTCTCACTTCATCACTTGCTATCACTTACAGACCAATCAGAGTCCACGCTTGTCGCACCACAATGACCTTTAGTGTGGTAATTGTAGCTTTCTCAGCCCATTCTCCTTATCAAAAGCCATGTCGTCTTAAACAAGAGAATATAAAATATAAATGGCTTCTGAGGCATTTAAATGTCTTTCTCTGTGTCGTCTTTTCATCCCAGCGTGAGATCATTTGCAGCTATCCATTGATAAATGTCATAAACGTGTCTTTTGTCTCTCTCAGCACAAGTTTAGCTCATCAGAGCTCAATACATTACTGGCTTTATTAAACAGTGATCCACCTGTTTGATTTTCCTTTTTTTCTCTCTTTCTTTCTCTAAAATGGCATCCCTAAATTTCCTAAAGAGCTCATTAAAAATGTAACAATGTATCTGCTAAAACTTTATTTTGTGATCCTTTGGCTATACACCAACATACAGAAGTCTTGATAGCTAGTCGATATGAACTAAAAGCTACAAAACTCTGATCTTATTACAGAACGTCTAACTTTCATTTATTTGTCTTTTCTTTTTTATACACCTGCACATTCGCACATTCGTAACATATTACCGTGGTAACAGCGGGTTACACCCTCTTTATGGTTTGTTATCTTGGAGGTTATTATCAGTGGTCATAAAAAATCTGTAAAAATACTATGACATCAGTAGATTTACATAATCCTGTTACATAGTACATAGCTGGAATTGATTGTCAACTCTGTGGTATTTTGGCATTTATATTCACCTGTCACTAGAAGCTAATTAAATAGGACAGATTAGCACATAAAAGGAAAATATTTACATAGTGCTGGACAATAATAATTAATGATGTCTACAGACATCATTCACAGCATGTCTTGTAATTAGGGTTTGATTAGGGCTTAGACTTACACTGATAAAGTCACCTGAGAGATCAGAACATCAGAGAGATGTGGGGAAGGACTCTTTTATCTTACAACCACACAGAACATCCTAGCAACTAACTTGCTATATCCTAGCAACCACCCCGAAGACCCTAGCAACTGCATTACAATCAGAAAATGAAAAACCTATGTTAGGTCCTGATAAGATGGTAAATGACTTTGCAGGTGGCAGCATGAGATGATACCATTAAAAAGACTTGTCCACTGGTCTATTTGTTCTTCTAATAACAGTTTGACATTAGAATCCAAAATACTGCCGACTGGTTCAGAGCCGATGGAAAATCAACCCTTGATGATCATCTCCTTTACTTCCAACAGTCTCTCTGAGCCAGGAACCAGAGTCTAAACTTAGTAGAATGAATCAGATCATAGATTCCCAGGGTGTGGAGTCTGATCTCTCAGGACAGGCAGGTCAGATTCACACGAACTGTTACTTATCAGCTTAAATGTTATAGGAGTAATTTAAGACAAGGTCATTCTTGCACTGATAACTAGTGACAGATAACTAGTGAAACAGTAAAAAGAGTTTAGAGCAGCTAATATCAAAACAGTTTGACAAAGTAAACATTAACTTTCACATTTCAAATTCGCAGCCGTTCCACACGAGATTCAATCGCGAGCACTCTGAGAACACGACTCAAGCGCTCTCATGAGTTCACCTCATCTTGCCGTGTTAAAAATACATTCTGAGCATAGGTCAGGTCAAAGGTCACATCTTCTGAAATCAAAAGAAATATTTTTAAATCTGGGTCATTCACTTAAGATAAATGAATATGACAAAGCAGAAATAAATGCGGAACAAAGATATTGTGACTGTTTAAAACGGCGTCTTTTGAAAGAAAACAAAAGGTTCTGCAAGAAGCACAAAATGGTTCTCGTAATGGGAACATTGACTTTAACTCAAAGCATAAGATGTTTAGACGCTGTTGTAAGATGGCTTGGCCAGCGTGTGATGGAAAGCAAACCTCCTGCTGTTGGGACAAATATTCACCTGTAATCTAGATTAACTCTGAATTCTCTGCAGGACATCAACAACCTTGAGGTATAATCTGGACATTTACCTCCAAGAAACTTGAGCAAGAACCTACAGCAAAACAAATGTGAATTGTGTCAACAGGGACTAAACCAGCTGCAGAAGCAAACCTAAGTGCTGAATTTTACCCACTAGCCTGCTCGGTTCTGTTAAACATAAAATGACATGATAAAAAGGAATGATGTAAATCCACACAGACACTCTTAAATGGTTGTAAGCTGATCTCAGTGTCAGTATGTGAAGGATACAGCAGAGCACCATAATCTGACATTACCGGGATTGTACAGCATCATTCCACCAGCATCATTTTGTCATTTACAGCTGCTGTAACTTTTGTCTCTCTACCGCCATCTCTGTTTGAAGCATAAAATTGCAGGTCATCTATGGAATGAATTTCTTAAGTTTAAATTTTAAACAACTGCTGTAAGAACAAGATACAAACGCTGCACCATCTACAGCGCCCGGACATGTGATGCAGTAGCTGGATCTTATTCTTCTGTTTACAGATGGACATTTCCCAAGTTTTAGAGAATTGAATTACGCTTTTATAAGTTCAAAAAATGAGCGTTATTTCTTTTCTCCATTTAACAGCATTGTGACTCATATTACAGTTCTAAATGATGGATGAATTGTAATAAGGGGATGTATCACTGTTCTCATTTTCTCTGTTCAGTTACACTGTTGACAGACACACTGCGCCAGAGCTGTTTAGGGAAGACGAGATCAAAGAGCCTCATACAGCATCATCAGGTACCTACAAACCAAAAATAATTTGATGATGCAAGAGGACAATGAACAAAATCTTACAGAATCAAATATACAGTAAGCACCAAGACTAGATCAAAGAGCCTCATACAGCATCATCAGGTACCTACAAACCAAAAATAATTTAATGATGCAAGAGGACAATGAACAACATCTTACAGAATCTAATATACAGTAAGCACAAAGACTAGATTACATTTGCCTAGCAACAGCTAACAGACAAACAAAAGCTCTAGCCAATAGGAAGTGACTGTCAGCACAATGAGAACGCAGAGTGTATCTCTTGCACCAGCCTTGCATCAGACTCTGCAGAAGAGCTCTCACTCTGAGATGAGAGCTGAACTGACTCTCCCAATACAAGGGACCAATAGCTGTGACATCTGGATCCTAACAGCACACAGGTGTGTGTGGAGCCCACTGGAGTCACTCTACTAAACTACACTGTTAAGTATAGTGAATACAGAAATGTGTTTTGTGAAACAACGGCAAAAGTCATATTCTACATGACATACAATAATTGAAAGGACAGTTGACCCAACATAAAAATTCTGTCATTATTACACATAATGACAGTATTAAATATTTTGGAAAGATTGTTACACAGCCCCTAGCAGTTTATGGTAGCAGTTTATGGTACCCAGAAAGTATTAAAGCTTAAATAAATAAATAATTAAAATGAATACATCAATATTGTTCAATCTATTCTTCATAAATATTAGCATCCTTATTTGATTAATACAAAGCATTTGTATTAATATTATATTGCACACTCAGCTGGGTCTGTTCACAGCACAGTAGCTGTGAGTGTGCGCACCCAGCTGGTGTACAGCTCTGAATTATTGCATTAATAACAGCTGTACTGTCCTCTGTTTACAAAGCACAGCACACGTGTCGGCATGCATTTAATGTGACAGGGCAGCTTGTTCTTGTGGAGCAATAACAAATGAGTAATTCTATTCTAAAAAGAGCACAGGAGTATTATAAGACACGTTAAATAAAGTTAAACTCTGCTAACAGTCACTGGGTGAGACTGCAGGGTTATTTATAGACCTGAGAGGAAGACCAAATTAACCATAACAGGAAGTGAGTCCTCTCAAGAACTTTAGGTCAACGACACTATCAGCAGCTTTAAACAACAACAGTCGACTGCAGTACAAAACAACATTGAAATGCATAACAGCCAAAAACAGGAACAAAGAAACAAACTAACAAAAAAGAGTGATGGATGTCATTTGAAATGTTTGACGCTTAAGGCAGGTAGTACAAAACCATTTCAAGTGTTTCTTACTCATAAAAAGGTTTTCATACAGAAGGAGTTTTAGTAGACCTTTCCATATGTCAGATTCACTCCACGGTGTTAAGATTAAATCCCACACAAAATCAAGCTGCTCCAAAATGGATACAATGTGTTCTTACTTTCCTGCTCATATCCTCAAATTGTATTCATTTATTTCTCTCCTGTCTGGTAGGAAAATGCTTTGCGTAGCAGCTGAAGTGTGAAAACACAGATCTTCTGTGTGTTATTATCTGGTGTTAGTCGATACAAGCTTGGACGAGCTGTAGGGTGCAAATGAGATGCTGCAGTACAAACCGACGTGAAACTGTTGTTTTTGTTTTGCTCGCTGACATCTTACAGTGTATTGTCGTGCGTTGTTCTCAAAATGTTCAAAACGATCTGTTTTTGAAATGATGTATTAACGTTATTGTTTGTTAATGTGAACGTTACTCAAACATTTTTAATCCGTAACGTTTTTAAAACATTTCACTAACAATTTAAGAATAACTTATGAATATATGACATATATGACATGACATTAAAAAAATACAAACGTTATTGTAAAAGCATTGCTAATAACCTTAGAGAACATTAGCCAATGTTCTGAGAATGTTCCCTGTTAGCTGGAAAGGCAGTCAACACATTGTGACTATAGCTGTCCAGATATTGCCTGCCCTCAAGATTAAAAAACGTAATCTTGAATCTCAACAGAATCTCTCTGTTAATCAGAATGTAATTGGTTGTCACTAGCTCATTAGCGGTCAGTGACTGAATTACGCTCAAACCACACAAAACACTAGAGCTTAACTAGTCGTGTTTACCCACAAAGATCTGCATGCTTTGCTACTTTAGTATTTTAACAAACAGAGAGCAAATACACAACTTTGCAAACCCTGATAGTCTGCACAGGTTTAAAGGGAAAGTAAGGATACACAGTGCCTCTTTGCCTTTTACATTTGTCCCAGTCTTAAGAGATAGCCAGCCATGACCCGTTAAGGCTAGCTAAGCCGGTTCTGACCGGGTTATGTTGTAGTCAGTGCGTGTATCTTGTTGGTGACAAACAGAGCAGAGTGATCTTCTGATGTCAGCACTGGGATCTTCTCACACAAACATGAGAATGCTCCAGGAACATTGTGCAATGTAGTAATGGCCAACCCAGGAGCAGCTTAATAACAAACACACACATCTCAGCCCAGTGTCACAACATGGATAATGCTGGCTGATCAGTCTGCTGAACAAAAGTGCACGCGCTCAACTGACCGCTCCTGTTAAAAGCATCAAAATGATCAAAAAGTCAAAATAGACTCAATTTACTGCTTGATTCTATTGTGAATCACCCGTAGACATTATAAGCAAAAAAGTTTGTCTTTTACCAAAAGATAACAACTTTCTGTCTGTGCCTCTGTAAAAAACAACTTCTCCTCCTGCTGATATCACCTAGCACAGTTATTTTTAGACTCCCCTTAAACCACACGTCATTTAGACATTGATAATTCTCCAAACAATTCACGAAAGTCTTGCCTTACATTTTTTCTCCTTGAGCAAATTTGTTTCTGTGAATGTCATTTTAAATAGTCTTTAAAACAAATATATAGAAACATATGCTGTTAATTAAAGCTGCAATCCGTAACTTTTGACTCTGCTCCGGTATCTCTGTTTGAAACATAAACTTGCAAGTTACTTGCAATTATTTTCTTAATGTGGATGACAAGTTTAAATTTTAAACAACTACTGTAAGAAAAAACGACAAACGCTGCAGCATTCCAGCACTCGTGTGCTTGTGCATTGATGTCAGCACAGACCATTTTGAACACTTATCTGTCATGTACTTGCTCAATAACTGATTATTGTTTATTTTTAAGACAATAAGTTACGGATTGCAGTTTAAAATATAATAATATTTAAACAAATCCAAGGATTCAAGCATTTCAGGTTGTCAGGTCAAGCTCTTTATTACAGTACAGGTCCATGTGTCTAATAACCTTCAGGACTTCACACACCCCTCACACACTCAACTTGAACAAGCGCCACAGAAAACAAAGAGCAGGTTGCCAAGACGTCAGACTTACGAAGCTTAGAGGAAAGAGACAGAGTGAGAGACACAAGCCTGATGGGATAAAGATAGTAAACGTTGCTTATTTTTTCGGACAGCCCAGGACTGTTTTTAGATAAAGACAGCGGGGTTGCTTGGGTTCGAATGGAAAATCCTTGGATAGCATCCCACAGTGATTGTTCAGTATAAGAACACGATGAGGCAGTAGCCTTTGTTTATGTTACCATTGTTATCACAACTGATGAACTGTTGTTCTTGAAGATACTACACTAACATTTTGTCATTATTTTCCCGCCAGCATGTCATACCAGCCCTGATTCGTTTTCTATTTTTAAATGAAACTCAAAAAGTCAGAATACTCAATTCCCTTTTTCCATACAATGAACTTTAGACTGATTTTTACTTTACAAGCTACAGAAATGACAGACAAGCTCCGTTATAATCCTTCCATCTGTCCCAGCTCTCAAATCACGCTCTTTCCAAGAACTATATCTCATGGTTCTGTTGTATGAGTGAGAACTGATGCAGCAGGGGGAGGGGGCCGGGTGTCCATCTGGACAGACACAGACTGAGGTGAAGGTTAAAGAACCAGGAGGTCAAAGAGGCTCAAAGATGTAAAATGCATTTAAAAGATTATATATGCACATAAAAAAAACACACACACACACATTCAGTGATGGACAGCTATTGTCAAAAAGTTCATAATATGCCATAACAGGTACAAATAATTAAATTACATTTAAAAGGAGGGTAGGCAATTTCAGAGAGGCTAGCAATAGCAAGCTAGTTTTTAAAGTATCCCACCCTCCTCTCAGAGTGATCCCTAAAGCCAAGCCCTCCTTCAATAGTGGGCAGAGGTATGCGAACACACAGTGTGACAGGCAAGTAGAATATCCTGTCATTGCATTTGGACCGAATGTAATGATTGGATGAGCATTTTAAGGTCCTGCAAATCGTACAAGGGTTCAGACCAAGCTATGGAACCGTGTCTCAAAACAGCCTCAGGGCCGCATAGCAGTAAATTCAGGAGCTCATTGTGTGTATTTGTAAAACCAATATGTTTAAGTCATTCCAATAATTAACTGAGTGACATATTGACACAAACCCATCGTCACAATGGGTAAATGTGTGTCTGAGGAACACCATTATCTCGTCCTGTCATATTTCTGAGAGCTGCATGGAATTCCTGTGATGTCTTTGAGACTGTATCTTCATTATAAGACCACCTCTGACCTCTCTCTGTTCTCCTGAAAAATAACAAGTGAAAGATTTTCTGGTTCCACAGCCCGGGGCTTGACCTCAGTCTGACCTTTCTGGAAAATCTTGCTTAACTTTTTGTCCCTGTTGTAAAGTATTGGCTAACGAACGAGGTGCATGATGTAATTACCCAGCTAACAATTTTAGGTTGTAATAACGTTTCTATTTCTTTTTCTATTTCTAATTAGTTTCCATTAAGCAACAAAAACGTTAAAAATTTTATTTTGAATGTTCTAGGAACATTCAAAACGTCCACTCTTTTAGATGATGTATTAACATTACTGTTCATTTTTAAGAGCGTTAAAACTTTTTTTTAATTCTGTAACATTTTTAAAACATTCCACTAACAACTTAAGAAAAATGTTTTTTAAAGATATATATAACATTAAAATCATTCTACTAACATTACTGCAAAACGTTTTTGATAACTGACAGAACTTTTACAGAACATTAGCCAGCATTCTGAGAACATTTTCTGTTAGCTGGGTATGATGCATGGCTGACCCATATTCATAACTGGGGCTGTGTCATGTTGTGCCACTGTCCTCACTTAATCTGTTATGCTGGTGTGACCACATGTCTGCCTACGAGGAGACTAACCTGCCCTGCGGTTACTAAAAATGAATAAAACAGCACAGATTCTAGGTTCGTTTAGCCATGAGACTTCATTCAGCTTCATTCTCACTGTGGAGAAAATCAAGTTTTTAATGGTCATTATATGTCTGTGTGGTGTTTTTAAGATGTGTTAAGACAAACCACATGCAAATTCAGTTAACACCACTGTTTAGTATTTTAAGTAAAACTGCAGTTTAGCAAAGACAGTTTAAAAAACAGTGTTTTCCATGTGA
>JAZGTI010001317.1:0-37204 GCA_036877585.1 Botia kubotai
CATTAACACAAAAACATGTCAGAAATGAAAAACCAAAAGAAAACACACAACGTAAATACATTGTCTGCCAACCTGAATCTTTCAAATAATAATCAGTGTGTCTAATATAAGACCTGAAGTGTCAGTATTTTAACGTGTATGATGTTTATATGAAGGACTGACACTTAAAACCTGCAAACCACCATTTGAAGTTAGGAGAGATGCGCCAATAATTACATTCTATCACTTCTCACGTTCTCACAGTCTCACGTTTTCGCATATTTATAAACGTAGCTTGAACTAAAGCTGTTATTAGTTGAACGTTTTCTGCACTGTAAGCAAGTGGAGGTGACACTCACTCGCGTTTAAATCAATGCAGCGCGCGCCGCTGAATCAATGCTCATAATACTGTAGCTCATAACACATTGACATGAAAGATACAGCAGTTAAAGTACATGCATAAAATATGTGAGAAGGGAAAGACCAACTCACCGATCACTCCCTTATACTGTAACGCACCTGTCACATGTATAATCTGCGTGTCCAGAGAGCTGCACGTTTATGCAGATGTATTTATACTTACACTGTAAACATATGATGTAGCCCAGAAGATACACATCGTATTATCAATGTTGTTGTTGTCATCATTGAAAGCTAAGACTGGTTTGTGTTAGTGTGTCATTATGTTTTAAGTCTAAAAGTTATACTGTTGCTGCTCTTCCAGATAGGTGAAACGCTACAAAGCATTGGAGTGGAAAGTTACATCAGCATAAACTGGAGAAAAAGTTCTGACTAAGAGCGCTTTCATCTGGAGAGCAACTGTACTGTGAATCTGAATAATAAATCTAAAAAATAATACGTGTTAATAGTCCTTAATATACTTGATGAGTTGTACAAATGTCCTAATATTGTTTTTGTCATGTTTTGAGAACATTGTCAGTACAACAATAATGAATCTGGACACATATATGCACACATTGTTTTGGCGATCATATGTCAACATGTACTCTTCTTAGCTTCAATAATGACTCTATATTATATGGGTGAATGTTTATTTTGTGTTGTTTTCTCTCTGTGTTCACCCCGGCCTGAATTACAGTACATACAGAATGTTTATAGTTGTTTAGTTACATAGACAAAGTTGTATTGTTGTTTATGTGGTACCAAATAAATGACAGAAAACATATTTAGCACATTTTCCCATTTGAATGTGATGTCTATAGACATATTTGTAAATATGTTAAAAACTTAAATCATGTACTTAAATCATTTAAGTAAAACATGAAATGTCAAGAGCATTTCAACATGTGCCACCTGTGATTATTTTGTTATTAATTTCATTTAATGACATTTTTGTTCTTTCATTGTAATTGATTTTTAAACCCAACTAATTTCTATTCCCATATAATTTTAAAATGGCTGCACCTATTAGTAAAAGGTAAAAGGCAGTGCAAGGTTTTAAACACACTCATTTGGAAACACCAGGCATTGCTCTGCGTGGTGATGTTCACAGGGATACTTGCAATGGATTTAACAGATACAAACCGTGTGACTCTTGAATCGGTACGGTGTTGTGTGAGGTGCCCAGCAGAGGGCGCCAATGTCCTGATTCTGGATTCTCACTTCCGATTCTGCCTTAAAGTATGTCGGAGGTTGTGGATATGACACGCTTGTTGTACAGCCTATCATGCTTACAGTTACTGAAACTGTGCCGAAACAAAACAGCACGATAAAAAGGAACGCGGTTAAAAAACAAACCAATGTTCTCCAGTGTTGAGTCATCGCTTTTACATATTTTATCTGCAGTATCACTTGAGGGCAGCACATGCCAAGAATCAATGGGCGCACTGGGGCATCTATACAGTATACACGCTGCTGTGTCTGTGTATATACTCAACTTTTAGCAGATATAACATATGAAACATTTGATTTGAAACATTTTATACTGTGGGTCAATAAATGTTTTGTTTACATTTGACCGCTGGCATGTCTCTACAGTTATAGATTGATGGATCACATACTTTACATACATAGAAACACAGCTGAAGGAACACTCATACTTTTTAATAATCGGTATAAACAGTAATGATTCATGCCAGAAAAGTTTAGAGTGTTGTATTAGATTGTGTACATAAAATCATCACAAATGTGTATAGCTGGTCTGTTGTGTTTTATCTGAAAGATATTCCATGCATATTCCCAAACAAATCATCTGTAGGCCTAATCAAAAATATATGCGCCTGGGACGCAGTTAACAAATACAGCACTCTGAAAAAACTGCCTGGCACCATCTGTGTCAAATCTTCCTGTGTGTGTGATTTCTGAGGGTTTTCACAGTGTGTGTGATTTCTGAGGGTTTTCACAGTGTGTGTGATTTCTGAGGGTTTTCACAGTGTGTGTGATTTCTGAGGGTTTTCACTGTGTGTGTGATTTCTGGGGGTTTTCACAGTGTGGGAGTTTGAAGCACACACCTCCGTGACAGCGCAGCAGATGCAGTTCTGCAGTGATGACATCTGATTTATCTTTGCTTGATACTTGTTTGTTTGTCCAAGTTTCCTTGACTTTCAGGAGATGATTTAGAGAGAGATGGGGGCTAGCTGTCACAAGTGCTCTCAGTAATTACAAAGCTTTGTGTCCAAACACTAATTTTCTCTGTGTCAAACACCAGAACTGTCCTAAAGTGACTCTCAAATTAAAACCGGTTCTTTTTGCAGTTTCATTAATAGGTTTGTCCTCAGAAATGTTTTACTGTAGAGTCAACAGTAAGGTGTGTAATGTATTCGATATATTTTACATGGCCAAGATTTTGAAATATTTATAGTCCATATAATTATGTACAGAAACTGACTATAAACAGACCCTCAAAGTGTCCCTCATTCTCCCAAATAACACATGTCTAAATTATCCATTATATTCTCATATCCGAAGAAACAGTGACTTTCAGAGTTGAATACTGTATTTATCAATAACTCTTTTCATAACACTATGGTATAAAGCATGCAGGTACAGGGCACAAGGATACAGAGATTTTGGGGGGGCAAAAACAGACACACGAAATAAAGGAAGTTGATTGGTCATTTGATTTGATAATTCTTTCATATTATTGTAAAGACTACAAAACGTGTAATGATTCATGAACACAACGAGGATGCCATCACTGTGGGTGTGTGTTAGAGGGAGTGAAGCAGCGCATGTAATCTTGCGCATGTGTGTGCGCAGGGGAGGTGAGAAAACGCATTTTAAAGTGAGTTAATAATGATTCACTTCCGTCAGCGTTTCAGTGGGAGACAGAACTCAAAGCCATGATTCTGCTTCATCACTATCATTTGACTGTTGCAGTTGGAGGTTTGTGACCTTTAGGGGTTCTGGGGCAAATGAGTTTATAGAGAATTTTTCTGAATGCTTTTGATATGCAAAAAAAAAGCCTGTGGGGCAGAAAGGTCAATGAGGGCTTAATTAACTTAATTAACTCCTTTCTAATGGGCAGTGAAAATGTACTTGCCCTGAGAAATTCAACATTTAAAGATATATTGAAGTAAAAAGTGTAAAAACTATTTATGTATGTATTTATCTATGTACTTGTTTATACAAAAAATGTTCATTAGTGTTGTAATTTTATTCTCTTAATGTGGTCTGGGGGCACACTGTAATATTATTAGTGTTTACAGTAGTCGTAGTTTTTCAGAGTTTATTCTCACTGTCAGTTCACCAGCTAACCATGTGACACCCCACATGTCATTGAATCTTTAAGCAGCTGTTTATGATGGGCCATTTCTAAACATATTGTCACCTTTTGACCAATAAAGAGGGCGACACAGTTTACCCACTGACACATCAATAGCACTTCTATTGGTTATGTAAATCAAATTATTATTAATCACCTTCATAGATAAAGAAACAGAAAGTGTTGAGGCTCATTTTTCCGTCTGGTCACCCATCAGCAGGACCACAACTGAATGACGGATAATAACTGTTGCTAAGCAACCCCAGCGGTCACTGTAGTCAGTAAGTCAACATGACTGAGATGCTTCTGTGAGATCATGGCTTTGAGACCTGAGTAATAATCTGTTCATTTGGATATAATAAGTTCTCTTCTCACCTCCACATGTGCAGTTAGAGCAGAAGACACGGGTACATAGAGCCAAAGGGAGTGCTATTAAAATCAGGACATTGGGAAAGTGCTCTCAAGTCCAGTCGCCTTATTAAAGTTGTACTCAAAACTCATAAAACAGGCATATTTTATTGCTGATGAACTCATTTTGAGTTTTCTGTTTTTTAACAGGTAGAGCATGGTGCTGGAATAACAAGATACCGGGTTTGATTGCCAGTGAATACACTAGTGATAAAACACACATCTTGAATGTGCTGAAAGTCACTTTGGTCAAAACTGTTGCGTGCATGTACATGTCACACAAACCTCATTTGCATGACAACTCAAAACTGCGACAAGCTGCTTCTGAGGGGGATAAAATCTCTCTTAAATATGAGTTGTGCTCGGCCTCTCAAAATCTGCTGTTGATGTTGGGGGTTTGTGTGTGGTTGTTATGGTGTTCTAGGTCATTGCTAGGCTGCTACTAGAGCCCAGCTGTTCCAGTTTCTAGTCATGGCTCGGGTAAGATAGATAGATTTTTTGGTCTATTTTGTTTTTGAAATGTATTCAGGCATAACAGCAGTCGCTGCTGATATATAGTGGCAGTGAGATCAAATCTTTCCTCACTGCTCTGTACGTGTGTTGAGAGAATTTTTGATTGTCTTGTAACTAAAACATTTTTTACTCATGTTTTAGGAATGTTCAAAACAGTTTTTTAAACATTGTATTAACATTATTGCTTGTTATAGAAACGTTATTAAACATTGCTTAAACATTTCACTAACTACTTAAGAAGAAAGTTTCTGATATATATGATATATAATGTTACACTAACATTACTGCAAAAACATTTTTGATAACTTTGAGAGAACTTTAAGAGAACGTTTTTAGAGAACGCCAGCATTCTGAAAAACAAACACTTGGCCAGATTCATGCATGGCATTCCACCAATCATGTTTCATTAGTTTAAAATAAGCTACATGGTAACACCAATCCACTCAGAGATCCACTCACCAAACCCACGCCTTTGTCCTCATGGATTTAAGTGGTGGTAACGTCATGGAGAGAGGTGGGATTGTGCTGTTAATTCTTCTGCCTTGTGTCCTCCACTGACACACGTTCATCTGCTGCATGTTTTTACTTTACTGTATGTGAAAGGAAATGATGTTGTCATTCTCCTCAAACGTGTCACATGATCACTAAAACCCTGGAAGTTTTCCTGATTAATTAAAGCTGTTTAACACAATCGTCTTTACCCTGATTCTTAACAACAAGTTTATAATAATATTTGATCATTTGAGCAGTTGGGTCGGATCTCACCGGATCTCATCCATCTGTAGACAGAAATATGAAAATCTATGTCACATGTCACTGCTTACAGCAGATGTTTAGAAATTAAACTTGTCATCCGCGCTAAGAAAATAACTCTGAAAGTAAGTTTTGTGTTTTAAACGTGTAGACAGGTAAAAGTTGCTTTAAAGAATATATGCAGATTGTCTTCTTCCCTTGTGATGCCATTGGCTGTAAGCTAAAGATATTTAATATTTATGTAAGATATTTGTTTTATAAGATATTTGTCTGCTTCCAGAGGAAAATTCCACTGTACATGGAAAAAGAGGAGGGAGGGGCGACAAGTCTAGGAGGTTGAACAGAAGAGTGTCCGATGCCACACTTTCACTGGGTTCAGTGCCAGAACGTCCGGCATCTGCTGCTGAGTTAAAAATGCTGTGAGTGATGTAATGGACAGAGCAAGATCCAAAATAACCCCCCTTTCCCCATTCCCCATTCCAGACAGAAGCAGCAGACAGTGGAAAAGCAGATGCCAGACAACATGAGTTACTCGCTGGAAAACTGCCCAGCACAAAGTACAGAATGTACAAAATGTGCTATTAAACAATTTCTGCAATTAAACGTTTTTATACACAGTCAGACTAATTGACTTTAAAACTGCTTTCAAACCGGTTTCAAAGTGCATTTATTTTAATGCAGGAGTGTAATTTAAAAACCTGGTGTCTCCTTCTTGAGGCTATACTTCTGTCAAACAATTTCTTCCTTAATGTGTAAATATGAAATTATAACTCCTGATTAAGCGTGAAAATATTCACAGGAAGATCTGTAACTGCAGTAAATAGGTGGTTATTGTCATCTTTAAATAGACTCCACAGTTATTTGACCTTATTATTAAATTATTATTAAATAGACATTCTGTGTACAATAAATCGCATAAGACTGAAGATTTTTTGTGCTATTGGTCGTACACTCTGAGCTTCATCTCACCTAATATCAGACCTTGTGATGACCAAATGAAAGTGCTGATTACCCTGTAATACCCTGTAATAGTTTTATTGTATCATTTTATTTTGAGAGAGGCACATTTATTCATTTAGCAGATGAATTTATCCAAAGCAACTTACAAATGAAGAAGACTGAAGAAGTCATTCATTTTAAGACAGATGTGACAGATTTGCTTAGTAAATGATTGTACAGAAGTATGAGTCTGAGCAGAGATGTGGGTGAGAAAGGACAGAGTACAGGCTTTTATTTTCAGGAATAAATGCCCTTAAAAGAGTGTTTTCTGGTTGTGCACGTATGATGCTTTAAAATGCTCTCTATGTAGACAGCTCAGTGGGTTTGGGACAGAGCCGCAGTGACATTTTCCGCATCAAAACAAGACATTTCAGTGTCCATAACGCATACTGAAATATCACACGCTACAATGCTAAACCTTGTAACAGTCTGAAACAGGTTTAATTTGGAGTGCACTTTTTGCTGAAACACTGTCAAATGCGTCACTCGATTTCAAGAGGCTGGTTGTGGAATTGTTTTGGCCTACAGTTGCCTGCGTGCGTCACTTTGACAGCATTTCACAAAAGCCGAAAGAGAAAACAACTCACAACACACAGCCCATGATAAACGCAGCCAAAACAGACTGGATTGGGTAAACATCTTTGTAAAGTGCCGCAGATAAAGACGGTCCCCCTCAAAGCAGTGACTCATGCCAATCTCTGCTGTGATGGGAACACTGAAGTGCTTCATAGAGAACAGAAATTTAACTCTTGTCATGTTACTATTGGCTTCATAAACCAAACTGCGCTTCGGTTGTTCATTTGGCTCATGAACACAAGACATTTAATGTAGCGTCATGTATAATTTTATATCCTGTAGCTCAGTTGGCAGAGCATTGTGTTAGCAACACAAAGGTCGTGGGTTTAATTTCCAGGGAGCACATGCCCTGACCAAATGTATACCTTGAATGTACTGTAGGTCACTTTGGATAAAAGCGTCTGCCAAATGCATAAATGTGTCGATAATTTTTCGTCATATTTTGTAACAACCAGCAATGCTGTAAGCCTATTAAACATTTCACAATTAGGTGCATTAGCTCAAGGCGTGAGTATAAGCAGAACATCACAGGTCACTGAATTACATGATTCATATTTCCATTTTTTATTCCAGTTTCCAATTATGCTAGAGTACATAATGTTCTCTGAGTGCTGTCTGGATCACATCCTATCAAATATTTATAAAATATCAATCTTCTTGGCGTGCTACGTTCATTAGCACTTAGAAAGTGCTGGCAGTATGTAGACAACACACTATTCATCAAGTTAATACGTCATATGACTCTGCTCGTAAATACCTGCTTCTGAAAGCAGCAGAGGATTCACTGGGGTCGTGTTATTTGCTTAGAAACGGAATGAGAGCGACAGACAGAGTGAAGGTGATTCTGTATGTGAGTTCTGAGAGACAGTCTGCTGTGATCTAATGCCAGCCTTGAGGATCCATACTGCAGGAGATCTGCACCATCTGCTGTTATTAGGCTGTTTTTAAAGACTTCGATGTGAATGTGAGAGGAGATCAATTGAGAAAGACATCACACAAAGAGTCTTATTCATCTCCTTTCTGATAAACTGATTACATTCATAAATTGATTAAAATTGAATTAAAATTGCCATTCACAATATTATGGTACAGTAAAGGGAAATGACGTAACAGACTATGCACACAATAATGATTTAAAGTCATCACCACAGCAATCACAATCAACACAATTTGTTCATCACAAAGACGGCTGTAAAAGTAAGCTGTGTAGGAAAGCAACATTTTAAGGCATTACAGACATGCTCCTGACACAAAGGGTGCTACAAATTTTGCTGCCTAGGACACCTATCGGCCAAAATCATTCCATGTATCCTTCATAGAGAATTTACCCTCAGAATACATTGTTAAAAGTACAGTGAAAAACACAAAATACAAGTTAGTAAATGAGGCGATAATAAATGACTTCTATTTCACTCAGTACTGAAAAGTATCTATAAAAGTTGTTAGATGTATCACACTGTTCACCTAGCGACATTCATCAAACTCAATCAAGTCAGGTGTCCTCTAAGCACTGTTTGTGTGGCCTGCAGAATTGCTACCTACATAGAGAGCTTAAAACCTGCTTTCTTACAGGTTTTCTTAATGGTAGGATGCAGAAGACAGTTGTCTGTGCAAGTTCTGTGTGAAGCAGTGCAGGTTCTGGAACAAAGCATATCTGTGCAGTTTTAGGAAAAAACACAAATGAATGAACGAGAAACACAATTATACTGTTGGCATAAGGCAAGCTATCTGACGCATCATCTGACAGATGGAGGTGGAGAGAGTCCAACACACAGGACAGACTGGAGAAGATGCAGGTGCTCCCCACTCATAATGACTCACTAATAAACTGACATATCCAGATTGCTTCATCAAATTATATATACAGTATAAATCTAACGGGTATCCCTGAAATTTACATATATACAGAGACAGAGAAACTAGCCCTGATCTGTGATCAGTTCAAGATTATACCCCTTTACTCAAAGACCCCATCCTAATAAGACCTGTGTGTGTGTGTGTGTGTGGTCTAAGGAATATGAGCTCACATTTGCTTCTCCAATCAGAGTGGAGATTCAGAAGGACTTGTCATAGAATACATGAGGTGTTATGAAATAACACAGCTAGATGAGATATTATGAAATACCAGACTGATTGAAATGAACACATAATGATAAAGTGTTTGCTTAAATCATTATCTAAATAGATACTTACAACAAAAATATCTTGTTATGTTTGCCCATTGTTACAAAATTTCACTAAATATTTTATTTCCATAAAAATATATTACTAGTATTTCAGTCATACACCCAGGGACCAGAAAGGTCCTATTTTCCTTAGGGCCGTAGTGTACACTACATGTCACACATTTAATACTTTTCTCCGACATCAGTTGTAATATCTTTACTGCAGGAATGTAAAATAAGGCCGATATCTCCATATACGCACATGCATCCAAGCTCTTCACATGACAAGCGTGTGTTGCGCATACAGAGAGCCCACATTGACTGTACACACACTTGTATAACCGTTTGTATAACGCGGATTTCCCGGACCAACCACACTCGTCTGCTCGTCTGCGTCTCATTCATCAGCTCTCTCTCTTACTACTGATTTGCTCGTACGTAGCTCATGTCGTCACCGGCCATGGGTGTCCACGTGCGGCGTTTGACATACTTATGTAAAGAGACTGGCGGCTCTCTCGGCCAATCACCGCCCGCATGTGGCAACTTCCGCGTTTTTCTCATGGAAACTCGAGCCGTTCAACCAATAGGATGTCGCGGTGGGAGGGTTCGGGGGCGGGGTTTGAATTCAGGTCATGCTGCGAGCTGGAAAGAAGCAGGGCAGCGGAGTGCGCGAGCATTCGGTACAGCGGCGCCGGTAGCGAAGTGTGTCAAACCGCCTCTGCGCCTCGAGCCCAGCCCGGGTTCTCAGGAATATATTGAATTTAGCAGGACAGGACAGACATTCACCCCTCACGAACGAAACGTCTGTTTGAGCGGTCAGGTAGGACGCATGAATGTTGTTGTCAGGTCCGGGTAAGGGTGGGCGGTTGTGTAACACTTTCCATTCACTGCAATGTGACCGATTCTTACAGCGAGTTTGTGCAGTGTTGTCGATGCGGCACTGTCACAGCAGACGCTCGTCTATACCCACACAGAGAATGCGTGTTCATACACCTCCAGTCCGTCTTTTCATGTGCCAAATGTAAATATTTCAGCCATCAAACTGATGCGTTGCATAACTGTGTCAGCGAGTGGGTCAGCTTCGGTCACTGCTCTTACATTGTCCCCTATATTTATTCTCGTAAAAAAGCTATATAACAAACTGTATAATCTCTGTAGGACCCTGTAGATTATACATGTGCACATATTTGTATAGTTGAAATGTATAGTTGAAATGAACGCTGATTACAGTAACATTATATACATAATATAAAAGGGAACATAATATAAAGTATATTGATGAAATATTATCTTGAGGGGCATGTGTATTAATAGCAGACTTATGATTTTTAAGCTAAACTCAACATTATACATTATGGGGTGTTGTGACGCATGGAGGCTGTTTAAAGGTCCGGTGTATAGTCATGTATGTTAGATAATGTCTATAGCGACGCGCTTCAGAAACAGCAGGACTGCTCTCGCTTGTTCATGAGCTTTCATTCATAAGCGTTGAATCAGATGCGCTATTAGTATACAGACATCCATTTAATAAGTTACATGTGAATCATTTCGATTTTAAGTATAGCAGATAGTTATTGAAAATGTAGATGTCTTAGTTTCACCACAGCTGAGTTGAGTTGTTGGTGGGTTGGTATTATGCAGACTGTTTAAACTGACCTAGTCCTGCAGGAGGTGTCTCAATATCTTAATCTGTCTCTAATGTATTGAGCACATAAACTCTGCACGTGTTGTTTAAATGACACACTTCTTAGACCTTCATCTGGTTGTTTTCTTATTCACAGAGTGTTAACGCTGACCAAATATAGGCTGACCTCTAAATGTGCTCGCCACAGTTTAAAATCACTTACACTTAAAGTACTTTGGAGCATGTATGTGCTGTTTTGCATACGTGTTATTCTATGTATTTGCATATGTTCTAACATGCAGATTGTATTCCAGTCTAAGCCCATAGTTTACCAGAGTGTAATTAGTTATTGATATTTTTACACTCTTCAAAACTTTTTCCAGAATGAAGTTGAAAGAATCCAGTAGGTGTAATGTAAATATTTTTGCTTTATTTGTTTTTTAATGGATATTTGTATTCGTTTGATCAAGTATTGTACGAGGCCAGTGTTGCTTGATCCAAATGAGAGTCCAGAAACATGTAATTTAGTTTCGATCTATTTTGGTGATGTTGGACGTCATCAGAAACCGACCATCTTATGCTCCTGTCAGTGAAAAGACCACAGCTCTAATTCTGACAGACAGAATCATTACTCGCTGTGATCTGTATGTCGATCTATTAATGGTGTTTGTGTTTTGATGCATTCTACACAAGTGGATTCAAAAACATTCTGCAATGAAACATTAAGAGATAAATGATGCATGAGCTCTTGGGTGGCAGTGTTAAGATCGTGTGGAGATGTTTTAACATCAGCTGACTCATTGAACTTCTCCCACCGGCTGTGAAAGAGAGAGAGAGAGTGGGCGAGCAGTTTTTGGTGCTGTGTCGGGTATCAGGAAGTCAATTAACAGGATAGGTTGGAAGCGCTGGCCCTTGAGACAGGATTGGCTGCCTGGGCTGAGCAGTTTGTAGCTAGGCAGTGGGAGGGGAGGAAGTGATGACGCACGAGAGACATTTTTATGTATTTAGAGAACAGATCTGGCTTGGAGCCACACGAATGCTCCATCAGGCCAAACTGTACATGCTGAGTGCTGTGAAGGCATTCTGCTGGAAAACAGAGACGACGTGGGATTACATTAAAAACTGAATGATGTTTTGAGATTGCTTTGAGATTTCTTTATTATCTGTTTGTTCAGTTTTTTTTTGAAGATGCATTCAGTCTATTTTCCCCTCATAGGATGTCCTATCAGAACTGTTATAGGGGCCTATAGGAGCTGGGCTGTCTATAGGGGCCTCCACATTGAGGTTACATGACAGATGCTCATATATTGCACTGCCGTCATCATTTTCTCATACCATTGATTTTGTCAGTGTGTAATTTAAGAAACGCAGCCCCTCATTGCTCCAGCAGTGGAGTTGACCTACACACCCACATGAGTGCAAGTGCCTCTCTCATTCCTGCAGTGAAACTGCCCATTTGAGCTCAGAGATCATGCACAAATATTTGATTGGATGAGGGGGAAGTTACCTCTGTACTGTAACTTTCTATGGTGGTCATTCATACACCTACTGTAGGTAGGTGAGCAGAAGTGAGATAAAGAGAGAGAGAGAAAGATGGATGAAGAGATTATGAAGATGGGTCTTCTTGGAAGGTTTTGTTAGCTAGCTACTACACGTGCATTATTACCACAGGAGCACTGGGGAATATGACTGTCAGAGGCACTTCAGTGGGAGTTTAGCATTATGTGACGGCAGGTGACAGTCAATCAGTCCCATCATTACATCAATGTATTTCATTGTGATGAGTCACGCTGGTGAATCAGTGTGAACAGTGTTCACTACAGGTGGTTTTCAAAAGCATCTGTCTGAAGTCCAACATCTGCCATTTATCAGCTACAGATGTGGAGAGGCACAACATTTGAAAAGTTGTTAAAATGAGGCTGCATATTGCCATGATGTACATGATGTTATCTGTTTGAATATTTGTAACTCTGAAGAGTAACATAATCAGTATGTGCCTTCAGATTTTAATGTATGCTAATAGTGTTCACAATAGCTGAAATTAAGCTATTCAGTCTATAAACTTATATAAATTATTATATAAAAGCAAACAATGACCCATGTGCCATTGCAACACATTCACTTACATAAATCTATAATCTGATACTGAGTTATAAAACTGTCTGCCAGGTTTGTTTATGTCGTTTATTTTCTGTACCGTTAGGGTCAGGTTGCTATCACGGCATCACATTCGGCTTCTTTAGCTTGAATATGTCTTTCTGTGTTTGATGTGCTATACAGCAGTTATTGAACTCAGCCAATCCACCTGAAACATCATGATTCTGTACAGTATACAGAGCAGCTGCTGGTCCTTTAGCTCAGTGACCTGGAATTAAAAGCTCTAGATCAGCAGAAAGGACTTTGGACTTGTTAACCAGTGCTGGCAGTGAATGTGGATCAGCAGCTCTTAGCCAGCTAAAAATAAGCAGCGGCTACGTTTCGTTAAGAGGGAAGTGAACCTAAAATAAGATTAGCATCACAATTCAATTAGAATATTCGGTAGTATTGCTGGAATATTTTGAGTTGGCTTGTCGACTTTAAATCTTAAAACAAATAAACCAATTTTATACCTTAAAACCGCACAACCCCAAGAAAATACATTTTTAAAACATTGTTTTCATGTTTGCTAAAATCTGTACATTCTACAGTGAGAGCATAATGGCTGCATGTTGCAACAGTTACACTTAATTCTAGTCAAACGTGCTGTCAGGTTAAATGTCAGGATGTGTTTAAAATTGTGTTCGAAATCGTTTCTTCTGTTTAGTTCATCAGGCATGGACTGCAAGTCTGATCCCAGATCATGGCCAATGCACTTTTTCCAGGGCTATATATTTTCCTCCTAGCACACTTGATTGTATTAGAAAGAGGGCTCAAGGCAGGTCTGTCAGATATAATGATGTTAAAATGCCGTGTTCTTCTGCATGAGCCCCAGGGCTCAAAAATCACACACAGATGTCTCTGAGGTTTTATTCAAGTTCATGTTAGTGGGTAATAATGCACCATTTGAAGGTCTGTCTGTCTATTACACCTGAATTATAGTCAAAAAATGCTTCTGTTCACGAGAAGTAAAAGATTACAGTTATAAATGCATGTCTGCAAGGCCATTGCTGAGTGGTTGCTATGGTGTACTGGGTGGTTGCTAGGTGGTTGGGTAATGGCCTAGTTTTAAAAAGTAGTTTTTAAAATGTAATACCACATGACAACACTAAAATACATCATGTAGTGTACAAAAAAAGGACAAAAATGTAAAATGTGTGCAAAGTCTGTCACACGTGGCAGGAATTATGTAAGTGTGTTACACCTGCAATATATGGCATAATAACTTTATACAGTGTATATTTCCTTTGTTTTGTAACTGTCTCAGTGGTTTCACAACGTGTATGAGGGGTTTAAATGTCTCTGAGTGACCGGGAAACCAAAGGTTACCGCAGGTGGGTTATCACAAGGTTACTGGGTTACACTGGGCACTCTGCCAGACGTATGAACACTCACTGCTTCAGTTCAGACGTAGGGGTAAAGTGAGCAGCTGGTACACGTCACACAGAGGGATGTATGCTAGGTAGAGCTGTATATACTGTTATGCTATATATTGTGTGATAACTGATATATGGACACAGGTGTGCTTGTCTTTTCTGTGGACCAAATGTTAAATCTGGTCGAGTCCCTGTTTAAACAGGTAATCCACTAACTTATGTGTATTTTAGGCCCTTGGCTAAAAGAGTGCTGAGTTAGAAACTAAAAAAGTCCTTCTTTAATATGATCTGTCTATCTCAGGAACTGACCAGGAGGTCTAGCTCAGCCTGTGGTAGTCGAAGACCTTTATATTTTCAAGGCAAAGGCATCATTTTTTTTACCCCTGACATTTCTATGGGACCTTCAGAACAATGAAGGGTTAAAACCAGTCTGGGCTTGTTGTTGGTCCAGACAGGTGTCTGAAAGCCAGGATTAAAGCAGTGTTTACACGCTGAAAGGCCACCTCTGCGTGGCTAAAGGACAGCAGACAGACACAGTGAGAGAGAGCCCGGGGTTGCCCCCCTTTGAACTGTGTGCTTGGGTTCTCGGGGTTCCAGACAGAAATTGACCTGCTTATAGATTGCACCACGGTCAGTGATAGATCACACCAGCTTTTTTGAAAGCTTTGGTTTGATGTACCGCCGGCATTTTTGATAGAACACCAGTGGCTAACTTTTACCTTTGATATTTACACAGTATGGACTGGTGTGTGGTGGGGAAAGAGCACACAGCTAAATAAGTGATGGGCTGGCAGATTTGATCGATTTTCAGGACTTAAATACAACGTTACATCAATGTTAAGACTTCTTCTGTCTCTGTTTCTCCCGTAGGAAACCAAGCGTTCGTCTACATTCCCGATACATCTGCACGATGAAAATGGGATGATTTTCTTTGTCTTGGCTTCTTTTCTTCAAACCTATTCCGATGTCTGAGGATTCGGGTTCCACACCGTACCGGTTCTCCTCTCTGGGTGGGGGGCGGGACGAGACAGCCGGCTGCAGTTCCATGGCGACGCTGCATCGCATGGGCAGCTTCGCAGAGGGGGCGGAGCTCGGTCTGGCATCAGAAGGGAGTGACAGCAGTCAGGACCCGCCCGCCTCGCCGCACAGCAACCGGAAGATGGCGCGTTCCCTGCATGAGGACGTGGAGATGAAGAGCAGCGGATCTAGTGGGAGTGGAACAGAATCCCACGGGAACGATTCCCATGGTAACGACTCCCATGGAAACGAATCGCACGGTAACGAGTCTTCTGGGAGTTCCAATGGCCGAAGCAAAGACTCTGCACTGATTGAGTCTTCTGGCAGTAATAAAAGGTGATTAAATTATATGATATTTGTCTGAGACATTAAAGGGATCTCCAGACGTGTGTGTCTAGTTTAAAGTCCTCATGACTGTTTTATCTGCACAGACTGTCTAGTGTGCTTATAAATGTCTAGGAATTGAGCCAGTAACTCAGCAAAGTTCTCAACAAAGAACGTTGTTACTTCACAATACTTCACAATCTATTGGTGTGAGGTGCTATCAAAAGCTATTTTAAATTGCATTTATTCTTTCATAATTATTGTACATGCAGCTTACATGACCTCATATTAAAGCTGCAATCTGCAACTTTCGCCTCTCTACCTCCATCTCTGTTTGAAACATAAAATTGCAGATTATTTTGTGCTTTTCATTATGTGTGTTGATGTCAAATGAAGCCAAACTGACATTTCCCAGGAAAAGGACCCAACAGCTCAAATGATTAATCATTATTATAAACTTACCAGACCGAATGGAGGTAAGATGAGGAGTTCCTGTTGAACACAGATCTGTTATGTGCTTGCCGAAAAACGAATTTTGTTCATTTTCAACTCCAAAAAGTGACAGATTGCAGCTCTAATTGAGACTGTAATTGAGGAATATTGACATTTATGCATTTGGCATTTTAATCCAAGGTGACTTACAGTGCATTCAGTGTATGAATTCTGTCAGAACATGTGCTCTCTGAGATTGAACCCATGGCCTTGATGTTGCACGTATCATGCTCAAGGAACACATTGAAAAGATATATATGCAGATATATTTCAGAAAAGATATATATGCAGATATATTCCAGAAAAGATATATGCAGATATATTCCAGAAAAGATATATATGCAGATATATTCCAGAAAAGATATATGCAGATATATTCCAGAATGAAAGAATATTTCATATATACTTAAACATAGAAAGTCGTTATTACAGTTTGGAGTAATTACGTCTCATGGAGACGGTGTGTTTATTTGAGGTGTGAGCAGCAGGTCTGGACGTGTCATGCAGGTACTTGTATGATTTAAAAAATGTGAAAAGTTTACTCCGCTTCGAAAACGGTTCTGTGTAACAGATGTAAGAGACACACACATCACAGGTATAACAATAATAGCTCAATATGTAGTTCACTAAAGAGAGACATTCTTTGTTCTGCATATAGTGAAACTCAGCCAATCGGATTGAAGCTTGTGGTTTTCACAAGTGATTTTGAGGTTTGTGTGCAGTATATATCAGTTGGTTGGTTGAACAGACCAGGTGCGATCCTTAAAGCGATAGTTCACCCCAAATGAAAATTAGCTGTTAATTTACATGCCTTGCATTTTATGATTCATGATGGACATCAGTTTCAGCGGAAGTGTTGCTTGGCTGTTCTGCTGGGGTTGAGTAAATACAAAGAAGTAGATATTGGTGAAGTTTTTAATGTTAAAACCGTGTGCTCATGCAGTTGATGCTGGCTGTGTCATGTTTATTGTATGTTCAGTCACCTGTGATGCCTCCTGCTGCAGGTAAAGAGCAACAGTTGCTACTTTCTCCATTTCTTTCCATCTTCACGTCTGCTTTAATGGCATCTTATCTTCTGAAGACTTTAAGAGGCCTATAAATAAACACACAATGAATGCGGTTGCCATAGCAGCATTTCTAAAAAAGCTTGACGTTAAAACAGTGAGAGGAAGTAGTTTGTTTTACAGCTTCTCAGGGTGTTTTTGAGAGTGTAATGGTTCTGATTTATCACGCTTTGGCTTGTTTCTCAGCTCGGTGGGCATGATTTTGGTTGGGTGAGTCACTTTTAGGGCTGTGCTGAACAGATGAACTTGAGGCCAATACTGATAACTAAAATTTAAACATTTTTAGGTTTGACCAGTGGTCATTTGTTTTATTTATTTTAGGCTGAGTTTAGTTGTTCACTTGTTCATTTACAAGCAGCCCATCCTATCAGAAATCAAGTTCAGAACGAAAGAGACAAAATACTCGGATAAAATATAACAAACATCTTTCTTTGTGAAGTGGAGACTTTAAACGTTTGCGTGTGTTTCTGTCAAGATGAAGTATGAGCTAGACAAAACCTGGCCAGACTTTCAGTCTGTTGTATAACTGCCACTTTCACAGCTGGATGTCATCATTTCATCATATTTGGGCCTGATGTGAATAATGAAACTGGATGAGAGTATTGAGAGTTTGTGGGCAGCTGTAGCGTCACTGGAGGTATTTCCAGTGCTTTCAGGCCACCACGGTTGCCATTGACAACGTACTGTTTGTTCTTGTATACACTGACTGAACGGGTGCGGCCAAAACGCACCCGTTTTCTAAACCTCGGCAGGTTTTCTATTGTCTTCAGTTTCCCTTTGTTCTTGCCCTCTCTCTCTCTCTCTCTCTCTCGCGCTCTCTCTGTTTATTTTTCTAGGTCACTCTGTCTTTTCAGTTTTTAACCTGTAATTCTCCAGATCTCTGTCTCTCACACACTGTCTGTCTGTCGGCTCGCTGTTACTACTGTCAGCTGTGTAAGACTCAGATACTGTACGGCCATAATGACTGCAGCATGTTTAGCATGCGTCTGCAGTTTTGCAGCTGTAACTGTTTAACTCTCTTGTGTTTAATGCTCTTGGGTGCCAAAACACAATAAGACATAATAGACTTTCCTTTCTTCTCTTTGGACCATTAATGAGACCTCAACCGTTGGTTAGCTCCAGGAAGTTCTGTGGCTTCCACAGATATGTCGTTCAGCAAGGTGCTAATTGGTTAGGTGTGCATGTACAGTAGAGTTGCGTAAAACATCTGGCATACAGAGGAATGCCTAGAAAACATTCATTGTGAAGGACTCAGAAAGTGATAAACAGGTCTAGGAGTGTCACTGGATGTGTTTCCTAGACAGTATTCTCTCCAGGACTCATACTTCATGACAGCTATCTCTGTACACATGACGGGTGCATCCTAATCTGACAATGTCTGAATCTCTCTCTCTCTTTTTCTCACAGTTTATGACTCCTGGGTTGCACATGTGCCCAGAACTTTTATTGCCGTTCCTCAGACACCAGAGCTGCCCTACATCTCTGTGTTTCTCATCAGCAGAACATAAAGCACATAAGAGAATTCTGGGCCAGCTGACGGGGTGTATATTTGTTCTGTCTGTATTAGCATCTGGATCCTTAGACATCAGCACCTGCGACCCATAGCAGTCAAGCACTAGAATCAGTGTCACATGATGTCATTAAACTGAACTATAGTAGCACCTCAAACATGCTTGCTTTGTCAATTCTATTTAATTCAATTCATGTGTATTTATATAGTGCTTTTTTTACAATGTTGCATTGTTGATGATGCAGGACTTCCTTCCACGTGTAGAGGTATAAATAATTTGCTGCTAGACCAATTATGATGTGCTTTATATAAATACAGCTAATAGGTCTTACATGTCACTTTCTATTTTCAGCTGCTTAAGGAATTATTTATAATCACTGCTGGAGTATTTTCGTCGCTCAGAATGTCACCTGCAGCTGGACACTAGAGTCTCTGTAGTAATCGACAGGCTAAGTTAAGAGGTTTAATCCGTCTTGGTGTGTGTCTGTGATCTACTGTACTACAAGCCTGCAATGCGAGCCATTCTTAGAGCTGCTGATGCTGGCATGTATAGGATGCTGTTTGTGAGGCACAGGTGAGGCCAGGTAAAGATTACATAACAGAGATGGAGGGCAACATCAGACTGACCTCCATGCAGGGCAGAAGGACCCATTTCCTGCTCTGTTGTGTGAAGTGATTGGAAATCTGTCTCGATAGATTGAGGGTTTGAGTCACGGCTGTCTGTGTATTTCTTAGCCCTTTATTTCTCTTTCAATAGGCCGTCCTGACGAGTTTCAGATGGTTTACGGAATAAATCACTTCTTTTTGTGTCGCTGTAGCTCTGCATTGTAGAGCCGGGCGCTAACAACACCAGGGTCATGGGTTCGAGTCCAAGCGGCACACAAACTTGGCACTAAGAAAAAAAGCTTCTGCCAAGCGCATGCATGTTAAAGAACATGTTTGTTTACAGGAAATGCAAGCTCTCAAAGTGCTGAATTCAAGGTCTATGTATACACATATATATATATATACACACACAAACATATATATACTGCTGTCCAGCGCAGACATGCAGGTTAATGTGTGACGTCTGGTACTCAGAACTCTGCTGATGCTTTCTGACTTTATTTTATGATGATTTCTTGTGTGTTTTTACAGCTCCAACTCTCACAGTCCTTCTCCACCCAGCAGCACTAACGCCTTCAGTCTTCTGAGTGCAAGCTCAGAGCAAGATAACCCATCAACCAGCGGCTGCAGGTTAGACACACACACACAAACACACACACACACAGCATAAATGTCTGACAAAAACGTTTAGATAATCATGTTAAAAAAAATCATTATTAAGCCTCGTTATTTTTAAATCAAAGTATGAGAAATTGTTATTGGAGTTTATTTACTGCTAGATTAACTGTGAATAAAGATTTTAGCTCAGAGGGGTTTTGCTGGCAGAAAGTCGTCAGATGGGTGAAGTAAATCAGATGGTTTTGTGAAGGCTTTTTTGTTGCTGACCTTCATGTGTGTTCTGGGCACCTGCAGCAGTGAAGAATCCGCCAAGGCCAAGACACAGAAGGAGTTGATCAAAACTCTGAGGGAACTGAAGCTTCATTTGCCTCCAGAGAAGCGGAATAAGGGCAGCAAGTCGACCACGCTGAACACGCTGAAATACGCCCTGCGCTGCGTCAGACAGGTGGAGGGTGAGCAGTTATTTATCACACTCATGTGATGCAGCGTTATGTCACTCATTCCTAACACAATTATTATTAGTCAAGTGTCATGGTTCTATAATATTACACATTATTGGTTTAAACTTAATTCTGGGTCATTTTTATAAGGTTTTATAGTATTTGTTATATGTATATATATGTATTATATGTATATATGTATATGTGTTATATGTATTTTTATATATATATATATATATATATAGTATTATATATAGTATTTGTTACTGTAGATTTATGGGGTGTGGTTTATGGTGTCTTTTTCCAGCAAATGAAGAATATTACCAGCTGCTCATGATAAATGACAGTCAGCCGTCTGGA
Source organism: Botia kubotai (assembly GCA_036877585.1). Lineage (NCBI taxonomy): Eukaryota > Metazoa > Chordata > Actinopteri > Cypriniformes > Botiidae > Botia > Botia kubotai. The sequence goes on from JAZGTI010001317.1 coordinate 20,685, forward strand.
CTTGATGTTTCATCATATACAATAGAGGAGATAGACAGCATCACCTCTGAGTACACGCTTAAAAACACAGTGAGTCTCTAGAACTTCACTTCTTTATGTAGTTAATTAGTTTTCTTTGTTGCAATAACCATAAGCTACCACAAGTACCATAAAGGTGAAGTATTGTTTATAAAAACAAGCGTGAATGCATTTCTTTAACTTCTACAGTTTAATCCACTGATTTAAAACGACTTTGGTGTATTTGTGTGTGATCAGTTCTAATATGTAAGTAGTGTTTTTAAGAGCTGAACTTTAGATGTCGTCTGATGTCGTCTTCAGTAATCTCTGGTTGTGGTGTGTTTGTGTAGGATATATTTGCAGTGGCTGTGTCACTCATCACTGGAAGGATCGTCTACATTTCAGACCAAGCGGCCTCCATCTTGAACTGCAAGCGGGACGTGTTCAATAACGCTAAATTTGTGGAGTTTCTGACGCCGCAGGACGTTAGCGTGTTTTACAGCTTCACCACACCGTACAGACTGCCGTCCTGGAGCATGTGCACGGGAGCAGGTATGACACATGAAGATGAGAGGAACGCATCACACTCGCATGACTGGTGGAAACATCAGCAGACTCAAACTCAAAGCTAAAGTGTAATTGTACAAGAATCATTATCAGAAGAATCACTTTATTGCCGTATGTTTTATGGACACAAAGTAGTACAAATGACCCTTCCACACTCATCCGGTGAGATTCCTTGATTTTCACCTGGAGTTTGAAAACATAATTAGTCTCTTTTGCTTCCTGATTCTTTTGCATTAAGCTTTTCAAGGATCAAGTTTTAATGTTTTTTAGTCATATTTAATAAAAGTGCAATAAACATTTATGTGAGATAAGCAGTAGACCAAACATGCTGCCAAAGACACGTGTAACAGACATATTTAAAGTCATAATTCTTATTCATGAACAAAGCCAGTGGGCCAGTAATGTAAATAAAGCTGCTTTGTGGTGATTAAATATTCGGAGAAACGTCAGTCAGTCAATGAAAGCTGATCTGCTCACCTCTGAATTACATCATGCTGTTGAATTAAACTAAAGTCATTATGTTTTTGTTTTCAGAATCGTCACCGTCAGACTGCATGCAGGAGAAATCCTTCTTCTGTCGCATCAGGTGAGTGTGTGCGTCTGCTTAACCAGATTTACATATTTAGGGACACATTTGTACTATTTATATAGCCGAGTAAACGTGTGTGTGTGTGTGTGTGTGTGAGCTGGTTGCAGTGTTGAGTAAATATATGCCGGCTTTCCACCTGTACACCATCTGTTCATCATGATTTTATTCATTCTTTTTCCTTTTTTGAATCAGTGCAGGGAAATTAAATGAGGGTGAACTTCTGTCTCTTTGAATAGTAAGGTTTAATTCTCAGTACTGACCACAGAAAGCGTTCATTCAGTAAACAAACCGTGGGGCAGTTTTGTAATTAACACACTTGGTTCAGTCAAGCACTCAGCAGGTGGCAGAGCAGAACCCTGAACAGATGCCCAGTGAGTCGCCTATAGAGGCAGCAGTCGTCATAGGCAGCCTACTGAGAGACCTTGTTTTTATTCACATATTAGGGCAGCATTGCACACATGTCGGTGGTGTGTCCTCATTAAGACTGCTAGCAAAACATCTGTGTGTGTGTTTGCGTGTGTTCACGTGTGCTTTTCTCAAGAAATGAGTCATCTTACGTGCAATGATGTGTTGTGTTGACTTAAACGCTCAGAAGTATTTAGAACGCTTTTTGTAAGCAGCAGGTTTGTGCGTCATTCCAGCAGTGACTCCTCCCACGAACCCATTTAAAATGATTTTTACAACAGTGTTACAGTACTGTGGTTATAAGGCAGTGGTATAATGACCACATGTAATTATTTGTCAGTCTCTTTATTAGAATTCAACCAGAAAATTATTAGAATGCAAACAAAATTTGTAGGCAGTATTAAATCAGATAAAACAGCTTGTATAAGCTAAAGAAAAACACTTATCATGAATCTGAAGCTCCTTCAGCCTAAATAAAATAAAAACATGTATTGACTTCAGGACAGTTTCCCCAAAAGAACTCAAGATGTGTCCGTCATTTTTCTCTGGTGTCGTTGCAGTGCATTCTAAAATTGCATTTTCGGCAAAGGTCACATGATGCTGCCTTAGAGTTTGACCAAGAGAAGGTATTTTGTAAAGTTGGCTATCTGTCAGGAACGGCCTTCATGTCAGGAGCATGTCAATACTGTAGACAGCTCCTGAGATTTTGAAATGAAGTCCATTTTATTATAAGATTTGCTCCAAACTGAAAACAGGAGTCCCTCTCATCGTTCCCCTTCACTCCATCAACAGCCTTGTTGTATCAATGTATGTTTTAAAATGTGTTTTTGTGTGAGATTTTTTATTTTTCTCTGCTCCTCTTCTGCAGTGGAGGTAAAGAGTGTGAGGGAGACCTTCAGTACTACCCGTTCAGAATGACTCCGTATCTGATGAAGGTGCAGGACATGGATCACTCTGAAGATCAGTTCTGCTGCCTCCTGCTGGCCGAGCGGGTGCACTCCGGCTACGAGGGTCAGTCTGTCACATATTGTTCTGTTGTGCCAGATTCTGCACGATTGCACTTGTACATACAAGTGTTGAGGAGCAACAAAGTATCGAGGCTAATTTAAGGACATTTTCCATTAGACTGACAGAAACTCAGCTGTGTTCTTGTTTTACTGATGTATAAAATGGCATTAAAGTAATTCAGGGACCTGGTTGTTCTCAGCCTGTTTTGAATGTGTTGCCTACATAGAGAATTTGGAATGTGGTTCTCAAACACAAATGTTCATGTAAATTCTTTTAATTATCAGAGCAAACATTCAACATTTTCTGTAAGATTAAACACAGTTTCTGTATGTTCCCCCTTCAGCTCCCAGAATCCCCACGGACAAGCGGATCTTCACCACAACACACACTCCAAACTGTGTTTTTCAGGATGTCGATGAGAGGTAAGCATGGCAGTCCTTCACTTTGATTCAGCAGATTTGTTTGCACTGTGATTTCTCATGATTCCGTCTGTTATGTTTGTTTGTTAGGGCTGTTCCGTTGCTAGGATATTTACCGCAGGATTTGATTGGCACACCTGTCCTGCTGCACCTGCACCCCAGTGATCGACCAATCATGCTCGGCATTCACAGAAAGAGTGAGTGTTTCTGATTGGATGGACAGGCAGCTCTGTTTGACTGCTTGATTCTTCACGACTTCACATTATTCAGAAGCAAGTTTATGTGAAAGTCAGATATGACACTGTTGTCTTAAAGGTGATGTGAAAAGAATTATAAATGCTTTTTATTGGTGAATGTTATTCATCTGTCTGTGAACGAAAACATTTAGATAGATCTCTCTTTTTAATTAATGGCCCCTTCCACTCACAATTTGTACACAATTTGCTGAGGCCCCCTTGTGGGCCCCGGACCCCTGGTTTATTGTTTATTGTTCACCTGACGGATCATCTTCTGTCATCAGTTCTGCAGTACGCTGGCCAACCGTTCGACCACTCCATCCGCTTCTGTGCTCGTAATGGAGAATACATCACCATGGATACCAGCTGGTCCAGCTTCGTCAATCCCTGGAGCCGCAAAGTTTCCTTTGTCATCGGCAGACACAAAGTTCGCATGTGAGTCCCAGATAAATAAAGTTTGTCTTTAGGGTTGTAACTTTAGGACAGTTATTTCTGTCATAATGTACTCATAATGAAACATTTTCAACTGATATTATTAGTTTTGCAGGCAAAAATCACTATTACTTATAACTCGCCCCACTCCAGCAGAACATGTCGTTGTGTGAACAGCTAGTTTCTGTATGCTGTGTGTCAGGGGTCCAGTGAATGAAGACGTGTTTGCAGCTCCAGTCGTGGCTGAGGGGAAATCTGTGGACTCGGACATCCAGGAAATCACCGAGCAGATTCACAGACTCCTGCTGCAGGTGCCAAAACTCGCTCTGACCAAACACAATTACAAAACTGTTTCCAAATGGTTGTACAAACTTTTAGGTAGAAAGAACAAGAATGACTAGACAAAGAGACAACATGAGAAACCAAAAATTGGAACGCTTGAACATAACCTATGAATTATGAATTATGTATGAATTATATACAGTCACTTTGGAGAAAAGAGCAAGCTGACCAAAATGTAAATGACATGATGGCAATCAAAGGCAAGACAATAAATGTGTGTGTGTGTGTGTTTGTGTAGCCGGTGCACAACAACGGGTCGAGTGGTTATGGAAGTCTGAGCAGTAATGATCATCTGCTGAGCGTGGCGTCGTCAAGTGAGAGTAACGGCAACGGAACACGACAACGACAGGAGGAAGAGGACGGGAGGCAAGCCAAACCGGTGAGTCACATGACCCATTATAAGATTCACTGTTGATTGCTTGGCTGTACAGGAGTCCATCCCAAACGTTTGCCCAGCTAACAGAGAACATTGACATTATTTCAAAGCAGTATAATAAACAACAGTGACTTACAAACCCTCCAGAAACCAGCCATATAGGCCTGTCAAACTGTACATTGTGCTATTCAATGAATAATATAGTGTAAAATATTTTAATATTTCTGATGAAATTGGTTTTTCACGTATTAAGCAGTTATTGATTTCTGTATGCAATGTATAATTGCATGTTTACTTGTAAAAATGTATAGAGACATGTTATACAGATTTGTCTGTGTTTTTGTGTGAATTTCAGAGGACCTTCCAGGAGATATGCAAAGGAATTCACATGCAGAAAAACCTGGAGCAGCAGTCGAAGAAAAGCCCTACGAGTACGTACCAATATCTACATCATCTGCGCCTGCTTGTCTGTGTTTCTATGGGGAATTAAAATCTGTACCTTCTTCCCTACAGAGTTTCTTCAGAAAAGTCCAGTGGTTCGACCCAAAGACTCTGCAATCCCCATCAACTGGAGAGAGACCCCCGAGGAGCAGCGGGCGGCTGTGCAGGAGGAGTTAGCCTTCAAAGATCAGACCGTCTACTCCTATCAGCAAATTAGCTGCCTGGACAGCGTAATAAGGTACAACGAAACAAAGTCATGAAACAGTGAAACCTGATTACTGCAGGTTCTCAAAGGTTCATGTGAGGAAGCTATCTCCACTAATTGAATTGATTCATTGATCATCTGACACACAGAGAAGATGCACAGCGTCGTGTTCTCGTAAGAAAGCATGAGAACCTGTTTTGCAGGACATTGAATTGCATTAACACTTCTTTTCACATCGGGAACATTGTCCTTAAAGTACAGCCAAAAATTATTTATGTGAAGGAGTCGCAACACAAACGTCACTCTGGAAAACTGTGAATCTTACATCATGTGACGAGTGAATACTCATATGCAAATTTCTTTGGCAGGTTTTGAGCTTTTGCATGTAATCAGATTATTCTTGTGTTTATCTGCACTGTGGTTTGCTCAGAGATTAGAGGCATGTGATAAGATTTCTACTGTCATGCTTTACAAGAAATGTGATTGTGAAGTCAGCATGGTACAAAACAATGTCATAAAAACCCAACAAGGCTTTTATTTTGATTGTTATTTAATTATTCCAGTTAATCATTCGTAAACCTTGTTTCCATTCACAATGGCTTCCTCTCTCCATCAGGTATTTGGAGAGCTGTAACGTGCCCATCACGGTAAAGAGAAAGTGCCAGTCCTCCTCAAACACAACATCCTCCAACTCAGACGAGGACCAGCAGAGAGCTGTGGAGAACATTCAGGTGTCTGAAGGTACTGAACGAATCCAGTTTGCCGTGTAGATTTCATGTAAAACATTTAAGTAACATTGTTATGCAGTCTGGATGAGTGGACCAATGTCACTTCCTCCCTGGATGAAGACTGTCAGACCAGTTGACCAATCAGATTTAAGTATTTTTTTAGAGAGCTGTCAGACCAAAATTCTGATTTCTTGAGTATCTGCAATAGTTCTGCAAGAAGATGAAAGCCTGAAACAGCTGAGTGACCTCTAACCTTCTATAGTTGCAAAGCAGCTTTACCGAAAATGCATTTTGGAACAAACAGTTGAGGCATAAGAATAAAAATGACTATAAATAAAGATAAAAAATGATAGAAAACATGACACATGTGCAGTTATACCGTGTATTCTATATGTATTTTATAGTTTTCATAAGACATGCATTCGTGTAACAACAACTGTCTATAAGATTGCGATTGGACTATTATATTCATAACACTATTAAGATACTCTCTCTATTCTGTGTGACTTTAGAATCAGCCCATCTGAAGGACCAGCCGGGTCTCTCTTCTTTAGATGTGTCTAAGAAGCCCCCGGGCTCTGGTGTGGTGAGTCCACCTCTCGCCCCTCTTCCCCTGCCCAGTAAACCTGAGAGTGTGGTCTCCATCACCAGCCAGTGCAGCTACAGCAGCACCATCGTACACGTGGGAGATAAAAAAGGTCATTATTTGTTAATGCATCTCCACTTACTGTCTGTTCTTAAAAACCTTGTGAGCTGCCTCAACATTCATCTCTCTGTTGCCATCTCCACATGAAACTAACATTATATAACATAATATATAACATTAATGTGCCATTCATATATAACATTAAAAATCAATTCTTCCATTATTGTTTGAAGCTGAATGTCTCATGTTGTTCTTCACAGAGAACATTGAGGACGTTCCCAGCGCTGAAGGTACTGAAGCTCAGTGTCTCGCTGTCCCCCCGGCCGCGGTCTCACCGCACTGTCAGGAGAGAGAGGCTTACAGGAAACTGGGCCTAACTAAGCAGGTTCTGGCCGCACACACCCAGAAAGAAGAGCAGGCGTTCCTCAGCCGCTTCAGAGAGCTGCGCGGCGTGCACGCGTTTAAAGCGGACTGCTCCCTCTATCTGGAGAGGCAGAAAGGACAGGTGGCATCTGAGGGTAAGCACTGACGGTCTGAGCCCAAATTTCAACATTTACTTCCCTTTATAACAGAAACGTCAGTTTGCTGTCACAAACGTGATTTTGTTCCCTGAGGCAGTCCATCACATCCACAGGTCACATGACAAATCACTTTTTAAGTCAATTATAGCAGATAAAAATGAATAAATGTTAATGTATCACATGAAATGATGGCTGATGAGTGCTGGATCTACTGCATGCTTTTGTGTGCTCACAGAGTGATGAGGGCGGATGTTTTTTGTTCTGTATTCCTGGAATTGGAGCCTCTTTTAGCTACTTATCAGTCACAGACAGGCAGAACAATTATGTTCTTGATGAAACTATGGGTTGATTTATTTAATGAAAGCTTTTTGACCTAATTAAACCAATTAGAACAGTGGGTGATACATTGAAACCCAGAAGGACAGCAGTATGAGTTTAAAGGTTTAGTTTAAAGTATCATCAGGCGAGTGAAACATTAAAGGTTTGTTCTACAAAAAATTACTTGCCCTCAGACCCACTCAACAGACCTAGACCCACACTTAGAAAACATCAGTCAGTCCAGCTCACAAATAAATACATTCTCTCTCTCTCTCTCTTTCTCTCTCTCTCTCCAGCTGTTCCGGCTGCTCTCTCATGTAAACAGGGTGGTGCACCAGAGACCAGCGGAACTCGCAGAGGTCGCAACAAAAAGACCAAATCCAAGCGCATCAAACCGAACGAGTCGTCTGACAGCACTCCTTCTGGACGTAGACCACCAGCCAGACCTCAGCTGCAGGGCCTCAACCAGACCTCCTGGTCTCCATCAGACACGTCACAATCCACGTATCCCATCGCCTATCCAGCTGTGATGCCTGCGTACCCGCTGCAGGTCTACCCGGGCGCTGGTGCCATGCCAGCCCGGGTGGATGCTCCTATGTCGGGCTTTGGTGAAAGTCAGTGCAGCCAGGATCCGCGCATTCCAATGCAGCCCATTCAGACGCCATACTCCGCCCCTCTGGTCACACCCATGGTGGCCCTGGTGCTGCCCAACTACATGTTCCCACAGATGGGCGGAGCTCCACAGCAGCCCTTCTACCCAAAGCAGGGAGGTTTCCCCGCCCAGCCTCCCTTTCAAACACAGCCCGGTTTCACCCCACAGGCGGCGTTTCCTCCCCAGTCCACTTTCACCATACAGACCCAGTTCACCTCACAGAACCCTTTCACCCCACAGACCGCGTTCCAGCCGCAGCCCTTTGCTTTCGCCTGCCCGGATGAGCCCCCAAAACCCCCTGAACCTGAGATGAGGGAGGAGCTGTCACGAAGCCCCACCCCTCAGTCCATGGGTGGAGTGGGCCCGCCCTCCCCTCCTTTGTTTCAGTCACGGTGCAGTTCTCCACTGCAGCTGAACCTTCTGCAGCTGGAGGAGACTCAACGCTGTGCGGAGCGACAAGAGAGCACAGCGCCCTCTATTGTGCCACAGGAGAACAACAGCAGCAGTGTTGAGAAGGCGTTCAGTACGACTGGACAGGCAAAAACTGACAAGGTTGTGCCACAGGTAGGGACTGTTTTTTGTTTCACCATAATAACAGCACGATTGCTTTTTGATGGTAACACGGTGGGACTCTTCTGAAGCACTTCTCTGTCGTCTCTTTCATTCTTTCATCTTCACCTGGATGCAAACTTTCTGTTGCGCCGGCAGGTGGCGGTGTTTGCATTTATTTAGGGATTGCACCACTAGTCTTACTTTTCCTGAGCGCGCAGTCACTCTGGGTTTAAAATGACTTCAGACCCCACAGTGAATTTGAGCAACAGGATATGATGTCACCCAGGGCCCCTGTTTGTAATCGGTAATACATTATAAAATGTATTACTGATACATTTAATAATGTATTACTATGTATTACTATGTATACTATGTATAATACTGTATGTATTACTGATTGATCTTGTGTAAGGGAAAAGTCTTTGGCACCCACTGGCAGTTGTTCAGCTACAGGGTAATAGAACTGTGTTAGTTGTTATGGGTTTGGGTAGCACAGCTAGGTGCTAACAACAATGATATTGGTTTGATTACCTGACAAGTGCTAATAAGATGTAGAGCTGGAATACACTGTATACACTGTGTGTTGTTTTGGATTGAGCATCTGATAATAATTGTGAATGATCTTCTCTGTGTTGTAGGATGAAGTGTCACCTGTCGACGGTCAACATAGCGATGCTTTCTCGTCATCTAGTGACCTGCTGGACATTCTTCCAGAGGACTCGCACTCTGGAACCGGTTCTGCTACCTCAGGTTCCATGGGTTCCGGTTCTAATGGCTGCAGAACCTCTGCTAGTGGCGGTTCTGCTAGTGGAACCGGTCAGTACAGAAGTTTGTGATGATTAATCAGTGAGAACGTTTAAAAGTACTAAAGTTAAATTGGACTAGTACTAGAATGTGAAATTGAACTAACAGACCCAGGTAATGTGATTATAAATCTAGTTTATAAATCCTGTACATGTGATACACATAAAGCTGTAAGTGGCCCGGTGCATTACATAACAGCAATCGAAGACTAAGTGGTCAAAATATGTTTATATAAATATATATCTTCTGTGGAAGGCACGGGATCATAAAATGTTCGTCCAATCATTGCACTCGGTCCGAATGCAATGATAGGATGTCCTACTCACCTGTCAAACTATGTGTGTTCACGTGTTTTGGAGGAGGTGTGGCTTTACAGAAAGCCTTATAGGATCTTACACTTTCGGAGCTAGCTTACTATTGCTAGCCTCTAAGAAGCTGCCTGCCCCACCTGACTTCCTAGTGTGCACGTTCTAGTGTAGACATACATGTGAAGAGAACAAGGCCACAAAGGGGAACAATCTCATGTATGAGACTAATACTAAATACTAAAACCTGTACCAAATGTGTTTCTCCACTTCCTTTAAAGAATTTGTTGTATTTGGGTAAAAGATGCCATTTTATTTATTGAAAATATATCAAATATTATTTTCTGATATTTTAAAAACCTTTTTTCTCTGCAGGAAGCAGCCACACCAGTAATAACAGCAGTAACTACTTCGGCAGTGTGGATTCCTCGCAGAAATCCCATAAGGCCATGCGGCAGGAGTCTGCGTCAGGGGCGCTGGAGAGGAGTGAGAATCTGATCAAGTATGTACTGCAGGACCCACTGTGGCTGCTCATGGCCAATGTGGACGAAGCTGTTATGATGTCATACCAGCTGCCGTCTCGGTGAGTGGGCAGTAAGATAAGACCCCCCCTCCCAACTGCCACTAATGCCCACTGACCTATAGCCCACCACCCCCCCACCCCTCCTTAGACCCACTTCCAGTCCTTTCACAAAATTCACTACTTACAGTCTGAAAAGGTCCGTTTGTATTGTGACATAAATGAAGACGTGTCATAAAAATGTATCATTATCTTTTCTAGTCCATCTGTTTCTCAGAATAATAATTATGCCATAATCGTACAATGAGAAGGGATATGATCAAGTCTCTGTAGATGTCTTGTAGTTTTACCATATACTCGTTAGAGGGGTCGTCTCAATATGTTGCAGTCAGGTCACATGTACTGAGCCACTAAAGGGACGTGTCGCACATTGTTACTGCAGTGACATTGAGAACGTTTTGCGGGAGGACAGAGAGAAACTGCGACAGATGCAGAAGAATCAGCCGCGCTTTACAGAGGAGCAGAGAAGAGAGCTGGCCGAGGTGCATCCCTGGATGAGACGAGGTGGACTGCCCAAAGCCATCGACGTCAAGGTGTGTCCAACACACCAGCACTGACAGGGAACTTTTATAATGTGGCACTTCTGAAATTCAGTGGACGTAGGTCGACAGACCTTTTTTAGACAATTAGCTAGAAATCTTTAAATGAGATTCATGCAGATTGCATGTTTATCACAGATACATTAATTGAAATTGATGTTCAACAATGTTGTTTTCGTAAACAATCTCCAAGAGTAACAATTACACACAAACATACTACAATAAACCTACAGCATACACACAGCGTGAAATTCAAATGATTTACTTTCAATATATTTACTTTCTTAAAATATGTTCATGGTCTTATTGTGAACTCTTCATAAGTGCATGTTATTCCAAAGACAAAATCTGTTTGTAACCCCTTTCAACTGATGTTACCAAGTCACCACCAAATCATTATATATAATTCAATAGAAGACTGAAGAAAATGTGACCCATTTTTTGACCTGATAGATCTGTTTATGTGCAGGCATGTGTCGGCTGTCAGGAGCTGCACGAGAACCTGACGGAGGAAGATTCACCAGACCTGCACATGGGAGAAAGTGAAGCCAGTGATGTCACTGTGGCACAGACCAAACACAGTGAAGAGGCAACACACAGCTGCCTGGGGCCCGTCACTTAACCAAACACTCATTCCACACACACAGACCTTGTGTAACTGAACAATCCATGGCAGCCACGGGCCTCAGTGAAGACTCTGACTGGTTGATCGTTGGTGTTTGTTTAGAGATGAATGAACAAACCTAGTAAAATGCCTAGTAAAACGATTAACTAGTAAAATGTGCACAAATATTTCTAGTGAGTTTAAACGGTTTCAGAAGTCAGACTTTCGAGCTGTTCCCTGACCGTGACTGTTTGGGGACTTTATATTAGAGAACATCATTTTATTTCCAGTGTTTATTTAAAAACTTTTCTGTTAATGTAGTGCAGACTGGAACCTTCCTGTGAATGACTTATTTACATGTACAGATCCCTTTTTCTAAAAAAACATGTTTTATATGTTTTTCCTCATGAAAAGACTTTTATGTACTCCAGACATTTATTCTGGTGTTTTATAGTCGTGTTGTGGGGTAGCTGATATCTATCCTGTAAATTCACAATTCTACATGAAGCATTTGTAATTTATGAGCTAAAATATTATTTATTGTACTTGGACAGTTTAAACAGACTGAGGTGACCTCTTGGCTTGCGCTTCTTGGTCTTTAACTTATTTCATCAGATGGTGAATCTGTTAAGCGCTCTAGTGAAAAGTAGCTTTAGGCAAATCTATCTGTGAAGTATTTTGAGGAAGAACTGCGATAATCTTTAGTAGCGCTAAAGATTTAAGCGCTACTGTTTTCCTGTTCAGACCAGCCTGTTTGTTTCAAATGCAGCCTGCATGAAGGGCTGCTTCATTGTAGCACCTCAGTGTTACAGTTGTCCTCTTTAATAAGCCCAGGCTGTAGACTGAATCTTACACTGCCTAGACAGAGGTCTTATAACCCCCCTGACAAAAGTCTAAATCATTAGACTGTCCTCACCTAAACCTGTGAAGCCCTCCTGTCAGATCACCATGACTAAAGGATCTGAAGACATGAAATGACAGATTCCTAGAGATCTTCATTTGGAAAAAGAGAGTTTGATACGACATTCAACTTAGTGTTGAGAAAAGTATTGTGGTTCATGGTGTACAGCCCACATTGTAAATAAATGTGTGTTTTCATGCTGTCACTTCTGAAATATGAATGTACTGTTACTTTGTGCTGTCCGGTATATTTCTTTCTTTGTCTATTAAAGTAAACTTTAAATAAAGTATTTTTTATAAAGAAGGTAAATATGTGATTTTTTTTAGTTTAAGCACACCAAGATCTCATCACTTTACTCCTTGCTAGACACGTTGTGGTAAGTCATAAACATGTAGTTTAAAAACTACATAGTAACTTTTTTAGTTTGTTTACTTGAAATGTTTCCGAGTGTACATATGCACGTGCATCCTATGTAATAGTCACATGACATTTATATATGGACAAAAACATTTTGTTTAGCAGTTAATGAAACTTCCAGTTTTGAGTAGTTATTAAAAAGCATTTTGAGCAGCTCCTGTTAGAGAGCGCAAACTGGCCGTTGGAACAGAGGGGCCTTTCTGCGCCATATGTTCAAAGTCAAACGACCTACTTTAATTCCAAACAGTCCCTGTTTGCGTTTTTAATTTTATTACTACACAAGGCACATCCGATGTACAACTTCCCTTCGTGTAATCAGATCGTAGCTGTGCGTCCAGACAGGAGTTTGCGCCACCGCAGATGAAAGGCGCGTCAGTTCCTTTCACACCTGCGCCAATTTGAGTACAAGGTGCGAATGGTCGCGTCAGACCTCCTGCCACGACCACAACACTCAGACGCCCGAAATCCCCCCAGATCGGATGACAACAGACTGCGAGGGTAATATGGGAATTTAAGAGTTAATACGTGTTTACTTTAGACGTGCTCCCATCTTGATTTTGGAAGATTGTGTGCGATTATTCAGTGTATAAAAATGAGCACAGATCTTTAAACTTTAAGATCTGTTTAGAGATCTTAAAGTCTGCACTCGGTCTTTAATCCCTTCAGGCCCTTTCCTTTACGCTCCCACGGTCATAAAACATTTGGAAATGTTGCGTGGAAATCAATAATATATTAAGCTGTCATGGATATTTTCCTCTAGGTCTCATTAACGCGTTCAGCTCTAAAAGATTTCGCTTTGTCACACACTTTAAAAGGTTAAACTTTACAAGGTTAAAGTTTGTGGCACATTCGTGTTATAAATGAATTAGTTTTTGGTTAAGGTGGAGTCAGGAGAATACATTTTGAACAGAGGTACTTATTGATCAGTGTGCAGTTGAATTACTTGTGTCTTTATTAGTTAGTTGTGCCTTACAAAATATTTGACGTAGAAAAGCACTATGATTGTTATTATTATATAACTCATTTAAAACAAATTTAAACCATGCGAGAAGCTGTAGAAACGGATGACGTCTCTCACATTTTACTTTAGTAAATCATTTATCATTTTACACAGTTTAGCAAACACTAACCTAACTATTTAGCAAGTCAATGTGGCTGCAGTGGGTGTCAGATGTCACACGCCTGACCCACAGAGAAGTGTCAAAACATTATGTGTGTGCGGTGAAGTTACGGAAGGTACAACATCAAAGCCACGCAGCTGCAGATAATCATCAATTCTGCGAACAGACCTTATTGTACTTACTGTAATAGAGACCCCAAAAACATTAAACGTGACCTTTACCAATAAACAAGATAAATACTCGGGAAAAAAGTGTGTTAGGTCAATAATGCTTTAATCAAGAAACGTGAGGGTCAATTTAATTATCATGATCATAACCACACATAAAACACACCGGATGTCATTACAGAATTAAATGTTTACATTTATTTTAAAAGTCATTCATCATCTCACACAATGATCACGTACACTTTCAAATGTCAGAGATCTAACTCTACAACCACGACATTTAAATATTTACATCTAACCAACAGAAATTAGAAATGGGAAGATGCTCCCTAGAAATATTATTTATCCTTACAGTGTCGTTATACACTTTTACACACTTAGCTTATACAAAACAATTAAATACAAATGCATAAAGATGTTCGGCTGAGACTGGACTGAAAGAGCTTATGGGGGATTTCCAGCGGTGATTTCTCAGGGTTAAATGCATCTCAGCTTAGTAAACTACATTTGAGTAACAGCTACACGCATTGCAGATGCCCTATTCCTACTAACATGTATGTGTCCGTTTATCACAAATGTCACAAAATCCTGAACATCAGTTTCATAACCCTAAACTAAATAATTATAATCGAATGTTTCTGGACTACAGGGGTTCACTCAGACACCACAGGTTATACTTGTATCTAAACTGGGAGAATCTGTCTACCAGGGTCTCCACATGGACTTGGAATGGAAGGCGGTGGGCATGTTGGGCGCTTCCATCGACATATGGCTGTGCTCCGTGTCTGTGTCATCCAGGTCAGAGCAAAACTCGTCGCTGGAGGTGGCGGAGGGAGACGGGGACATAACGGCGGACCCGCCCCTGCCTCCGGGGGACAACAAAGCGTACGTTCCTTCGCTCGGCCAAGTGCTACAGCTGTTCGAGTCCGACATCAGCTCCGACAGGATATCCTGAAAGCGGTCCTCGTCGTTCAGCGGCAGGCATTCCAGCAGATGGTTCAGCAGGTCGGCGGCTATCGTCGCGTCGATGCCCGGGCAGCTGGAGACGAACGTGTGCACCTCGTGCATGCACTGAATGTAGCCCGCGGCGAATCGCTCGCTTGCAGCGCGGCTCGCGCTGTCAGCCTCTGCGGAGGGGAAAAGACACAGTGACGTCACCGCGCGATCAGACACATTCGCGACTTTTAAATGTAACCGCGTTCAACGCGTGTAACAAGAGCGGCGCGGCCTGCGCGGCGTACGGCCAGGCGCTTACCCTTGGCTTTGTTTTGCAGAATGCTTTCCACGCGTTTCACCGTCATTTCCAGCACCTCGGCGTTCTCCATTTTGACCTGCCCCTGAAATGACACAAAGCGCGATGTTACTGCACGCTCTCGCGAAGCGCGTCGCGTGTGTGCAGATGTTGCGAGAAGTGATGCGCTCACTTACATCCGAGTCCGCCAGCAGCAGCCTCAGTTCCTGTAAACTGTCATTGATGCGGGCGCGTCTCTTCTTCTCCACCAGCGGTTTCCTCGTCTAACGAGAGAGCATCGCGTTAAAAGCACCGGTCAAAGCGTGCATCTGTTTATCTGTACGTGGTAAAAGGAGATTTTAAATACCTTTCTGTCTTTGATTCCGTAATAATCGTCCTCGTGTTTGCTGTTGCGGGACGCAGGGGCCATATTGCTGCAGTAGAGACCGCTGAGAGCACGCAGGGCCGTTAAGACTTCTGAATGGGGCAGATGGTCGGTTTGAGTTCAGTTTGAGACAAAAGTCTGTGCTAACAAGCACTACATATATTGGGCAAAGAGGGGGACATTTATGAGGCCTTATTTACATGTGAATAGAGCGACTGGAACCAATCAACGGCCATGCTTTTGTCTTTACCCTGTAAACCAACCCACCCTATGAACTTGTGGATAGAGCAGGGAAGAGTTTGGTTTACATTTGAGTTTCATTTGAAACAAAAAGATCTAATATACTAATATATAGGCTGTAAACAGCCTATAACCATCGTCTGTTTTTATTGTATTAACAAATTAATCCAGAATCAGGGACCGAATAAAACGTACAACTTACAACCATAAATATTGTTTATTATAAACAAAGCAAATCAAATGATTTCACAAGTATTGTATTATCTCTTACCATTACGATTGTTATATATGTTTTGTTTGTAAATACTATAAACTGTAAAAACGTCCAACTGTGTGTATAGACCCTCAAAAATGAACAATTCGTGTAGACACTTCTGTTGAAACTGCAGCTCAGGTTTACGGAGCACGACGGTTTGCCCTCTACCGGAATACAATTCACACGTCCCGCGTCGTTTTCATCTATGTGGACGGTCTGTTCTTTCAAGAGACGCGTCCCTCTTTACTGTCGTATGCCGGACACGATGAACGCCTACTTGTTTTATTATGAAGCACCAACTATGAAAGCACATACAAAAGATATATATATATATATATATATATACGCAATCATCATACATATGTATGTTTAAGTTCTTCTTCAGTGTGAAAACGCTTTGTTAGTTTAGCAAAATTTTTAGAATTATATAAATGTATTAAGTCCACTAAACTAATGTACCAATTGTTTTACAGTGCGCAAAAACCAGTCGATATGTTTACTTTGCACATTTGAACAGTTTGTATATTATAATTTAT
>JAZGTI010001318.1:0-26061 GCA_036877585.1 Botia kubotai
AAATCTTTTTGACAGAAATCCATTGGTGGTACATAATTCTGGTGCACACTATGTGATAAGACATGGATCACAATCATTTGACCAATGGATACTGTAATACTTTTTTACCCAGATGTGACTAATGTAAAAATGGGAGGTTTTGCTCCCTGCCAGTCTAAAAATTCAAACCAACTAGCTGTCAGTGTTTTGCCTTTTTTTAGGGTAACTTCCAATACAATGCATGTTTACACTGAACATTCAGCAATGTTCACCTTACAGGAATACTGTAATAATACGGTAAATATTAATAAAGGTAGCGAACAGCTGGAAATACAGAGGATAAAAACGGGATGTATTCAGATACTAGCTTTCCCCACCAACAAAAAAGAAACACAATATTGCAAAAGCAGGACAGCAAATATCATTGGCCAGACAATACTGCATATAGCTACAGTACAGCAGAAAACACTAGTCATCATTCTCACTCATCCTAATGAGGACTACACAGTCAAAAACCTTCACTGGGGCTCTACAGAAATGTATGCATGCATGCATCCACTAAACCCACAGTGATTACAAGTAGTTTGTTTAATGATTTTGCTCTTAACAAACACATTTGTTCAGTATTTGTTCATGGGGTGGGAAATCAGGCACAGAAATCCTCAATGGCCTATTTTGTCCCAGTACAGCTGCTGTGTAACTTTGCTCTAAATTAATAGCTCTAAAAAGCCACCGGTTATACGCCTATCCGTATAGAGTGCGATTTTACTGGCCACTTTTGTTTCCTAAAGTTAAATGACTCTAAATGTTTACAATACTAAGTGTTACACCATTTAATTCATCTAATGAAAATGCCCGGCAGCATTTTAAAGACGAACGTAAAGAAATCTGTTGCGTGCTTGTTTGGTTGTAGTTTAACACAACGTGTTATCCTTAATTTATATCGTCATTTTATCTAGTTAATGTTTTCTTTCAATTTAATGGCCGAACCCACTTATCTGCAGAAGAGGCATGCATAATTAATGGTATAATAATCATTAAAAGATGCTGCTCTATATATAATCTATAATTGCTTTTTTCTCATACAAAATGGCCTGAGAAGTTAACACCCTTTTTTGATTATCCTTGTTGACGAGTTCTCAGACTAAGTGCCAGGTGCTGTACCAAAACCAGACAGACTGCAGTTACCCTGCCAGCACTGGGCAAGAGAATAATTAACTGCGTTCCAATTAGAGAGACACAATCCTGGGAGAGCACTGAAAGACGTGAATCAAATAAGGTAGAGTATACTCAACAAGAGTGATCTCGGAAGACCAGGATAAATACATTAGAACGAGGCAGGAAACGGATAAAAGACACTGTAAAGAATAGAGGGCAAGAGGGACGTCAATCTAAGACAAATGAAAACAGACTGATGGAAAAACAGCTCTCTTTCCTTCATTGCAGCCCTTTGTTTGCTTTCCGGTGCACTCAGTGGTTGTGTTTTCAATGAAACATTAGCTTACTGCATACTGTTTACCGCACAGTATACATTAAATACTACTATTGAATAATAGTATGAATAATACTATTTAAAATGAGAAAAGGTATTAAAACTAAAGAGTATCTTGAATAATAATAATGTTTAGTTACCTTCCAGGAAATGTGTATTTTTTTATCCAATTTTCTGAATAATAGTATGAATAATACTATTTAAAATGAGAAAAGGTATTAAAACAAAAGAGTATCTTGAATAATAATAATGTTCAGTTACCTTCCAGGAAATTTGTATTTTGTATCCAATTTTCTGTAAATATGTCATATTTTTGGTAGGAACAAAACTGTAAACAATATACATACTACAGTACATACTCCAGGTACAGTAAGAGTAATATGATAGTACATTTCTCTTTTGAAAAATAAGTATACCGTGATCCGAATTCACTGAAGCATTTTAAAGGGGTGACTGAAAAGGACACAGATGAGGCCTGATTTAGACAGACACCCAATTAATGCCACTGCGTGTTGGAAGACAAAATTAATAATGTAGTAACTCATCACAAATTCTATTGGCAGAAATCCACTCTTGAGTTATTTATTATGGCAGGCCTCTGGGGTTGGCTGTTCTAATAGCAAGAATTGTGTCTTGATTTAGTAGGATACTTTTTTTACTGTCTAAAGGTAAGTACAAAATCGAATTAGCTTCTTATGTGATTAATAAATTCAACAATCCTATGTAAAAACAAAGAATTCAATTGTGAATTATTTTTTACTAGCATAAAGGAAAGATGGATAACTGTTATTTAGAGACATTTTTCAATTTGCTGTACTCTGTGTGGCAGTGCATAGATGGCTGTACAAGGTGATTGTTGTCGTTGATATGCTAATAACTTGCATATTTGCATATTTGTTAAACAGTTTGTAAGGACTAAAAATAACCAAATTTACAAAGTTAGTTTATTTAATTTGGTGCAGAATGTCCATTTTTTCCTAAGCACCCTGCTTGCCCCAAATTACCTACTAAAACACAAAACCAACAGAAATCTTTTATCTGGTATAGTACATTGTAAAAAATACTCTTGAATAACCCTCTTTAAATGCAAAGTATACGGTATACCTGACAGATAACAATATATTGTTTAATTTAACAAGGCCTTATGCAAGTGCCCTCAGAAACCATTCTCTTATGCAGCTGCTTTTAAAATGAGTTACTGAACCTGACCGCACATTTACAATATTGTGTGCTGCATAGGACAGTATCTTAAACCATAACCATATTCAGAGAATTGAAATGTGAACTATAAAAGTTCATAACATCTCAAAAACACCACAGAGGCACCATAACATGCTGAAGCAGACAACATTTGTGACTCACTCAAGCTGGTTTTGACAGAGCTCTACAATGTCATGAAGGACTAAGGTGACAGACCTGGTTTCACCTCACATTATCTGACTCGCACCCGCAAGCAGCCAGAGTTTGGCCCTTAACATCTCTGTTGTCAGCGTGTAATGTGATATAAACTGGGCTGTACGCAGCAGAACACGAGATTGGTACCGTATGCCCACAGCAGTCGATACCCAAACAGCAGTCGTGACTAGCCACAAAAGGACCATTGCCGAATATGAAACAAACATCAGAAGGAAATATGCAAGGCTCAGAAAGAAGATATAAAATTTCCAACAAGGTTTTTTTCACTCTGGTACAATGTTAATTGCAAATAATGCTACATTAGGTCTTCAACAAATCATGCTGTTGTTCTCTATTCTTATGCAGCTCATCAGCCCATTGTGATTTAGAGCAGAGCAGCACATGCTCAGTCTCATTTAGATCACCTCTCATCAAAGCACTGAGGCACAATCTCACACTGCCTCAATAAGTCATCAGTGAAATCAGTAGCATTTATTATTTTTGGAATCGCTTCCCTGCTGATTTCCATGATAGTGCAGCTGTGCTGCTTTGCCCTCCTTTGGTTCTGTTGTTAAACAATTGATTAAGACCACTACTGGATCTAGCAAAAGGCAGTTTCAACAACAACATTAATCAGTGTTTTCTGCCATCTTTTACTCACTCTTTTTTGTTTCACGTGCTACTTATAGTAAAATATCCAAAGCGTTCTTTTCCATACAATAAAAGTTAATGGCTGTCAAACAAGATTTTTATGGCGAGAGGAGAGAAAGTTAAACAGGTTTATAATAAGGGTGAGTTAATGATGACTATTTAAATTTGTGGATAAACTATCCCTTAAAGTCAAATGAACCAAATATTGATTTAAACGTTTTAATAATCCACTTCAACGTTAAGTCACACTCAATTAATTTAACCTACTCTACACTAGCGAGCTGTTTCAATGTTTTTTTTTAATTTACTGCATGATTCAACTATTAAATCCTTATGTAATCTTCAAAACTAAGCACTGTAAAGCCTAAGAGTCTAGTTTCGATATTTGACTTATTTGGAATATAAATTAAGACATGTCTTAAAAGTAATTTCTTAATTGGTTCTATTTTTGCATGATTTAAGCAATGGGTAAATATTGTCCCGTCCAGATATTTTAAAATGACTTTACAAATATATACTTTTTAAACGGTTAAAACCACTAAGATATACTTTTTGGGGGGGTAAGTTCTAGAAAGAAAAGTACAAGTTCCAGATCCAATAAGAAAAAATAAAAAACAATGTAGACCAATGCAGTTGAAAAAGCATTTTCTTGACCATCAACCCAGCTTTTCTAGAATTCACCTGCAGTGAATCCTCTTCATTTAGTCAAGCCTTAGTCTATATCATCATCTCTCACTCTTCACTGGAGACTCTCTAGAATTATAATTATGACAGCACTTGGGCTCGGCTCTCAGCGTGCTTTCCGAACGCTGTCAGTAATAGGTCATTTACAGGCCTCACTGTCTTTCGCTACAGCCAATCAGATGCCAGAACCGTGTGAGCCCCTGCCCGCAGGCTTACGTTCACCTCTTCAAACTGACATTTATGGGTTTGAGACTAAGCCTTGAGGACCATCACGAGTAAGACCTTCTTTAAGATGGACTTCATGTGAGTGGGTTTTATTGAGTTCTGTCAGAGGAACCTAAAGGCTTGGAGGCAACAGCGGTTCTCGCAGCTAACTGTGACTAATGTTGTAATGCTGTTCTTGAAGCGAAAGCAAGAAACGCAAAGCCCTGAATCTTCTGTTATGATAATCCTTCAAAGAAATATAGCAGAGCTACAAAAGTGTTGTGTGGTTTGCTTGTGCTGTACAGTCATATGAGCTTACAGTAGCATTAAAAGCTGATGTGCCAATCCCCTAAGAGAATGACTAATAAATTATAAAAAATTTACAAACATTTTTTTTTTACATTATTAGTGGATTTTGCAGATCCGCGGGTTACTATTTGACCAGAGACACCTATCTAGGTCAGAGAAGGAGTAGGGAGTTCCCATGGCAATGGGGCTGTGTAAATTTAGTTTTCCACCTGCAGTACGTGTGCTGTTCTCACCGCCACTAAGATTGAACTCTGCTCTCTCAGCCATCCATTTTGAGGACACAGGCAGTGTCATTATTTTTCTCATTGCTGAGGTCCTGAACATTCTCAACAGAATCATGTAGGTAATATCACCGTCGAATTTTCAGAATTTTGAGGCCACATGTGCGGACAGTATAATTGTTCCAGTGGAATAATTCGTACCAGAAGTGAACCTGTGGCCCTCAGAGATTTTGACACACAGCTGTGGTTGTGTTCCTGACCCTGCCCATTTTGGGGTCACTGCGCAGTTTTCAGTACTGAAGCTATGAAGCAGTTCTGGAACAGGCGTAACAGAAACAGCGCAAAAAAAATGAGATGTGTGGGTGGGACTTTTCTTACTTTGGATGAATATCCAAGATGAGTCATTGACTTCTCAGGCTGTCAGAACTAACTGTAACTGCCAACACATTATTTGGTTTTTAAAGTCATACACTCATACGCAACCTTCCATTAGAAAGTGAGATTAAATTCAAAGTAGTACAATACTGTGAAACTGTAAAGGATATTCCCGGCACTGAATGAAAGCGGTATAAATTGAATAATAGATACCTGCGAGGCAAAAGATCCATTTGTTCATTTGCTTTGCCTCTTTTACTTAACATTAAAGAATATCACAGTCTCTGTTAGCAAAACGGCTTTTAAACTCCATTAGTGTGCTAGTAACAGAGTCAATCATTTATTGGGAAAACAAAAAGGTTCGTACAGGTTAAAGAACCTGTATCTTTTTCCCTTAATGCAACAAAAGTCGGATAACATTGGGATAAGGGCAGATTGGGGGCAGATTGGTTTTCTTTGGAGGAGATAACGATGAGACCTTGCAAAAAGCTTTGGGATGTTAAATCCAATTTGCAAAAGAGGGAGAGCTGATGGATTGTACAAAAACAAAAGAATAAAATACATTTGGCTTTAGCAGGCTGCCAGTCACATGCAAATACATGCCTGTCAAAATGCAATGTGTGTGTAAATCATTGCATTCCACGCCTCCAAAAACAATATCCGCTACGCTAGACAGCTAATACCTAATTCTGAGGCAGAACTTTGCTACCTGTGAGGTAGCAAAGACAAGTAGGTCTCAGGATGGAAGCATGATAGGATAACACGCTGAGAGATTCAAGTGGTGCCGTCGGAGGCTAAGCTGATTAACCTGTTCTGCCATGCCAGTTTTGCCTCAGTTTCAGCATAGCTACTGTAACAACAAGCATCCAGACTTCTCATCTCCTGGTTGACAATTATGCACAAAACTCCTTTAGCCCCTGAAAACCTATATGACAGAAATTAGTTTTGCAGTTTCCCTCAGAGCATCAAGTCATATGTGAGATATGAAAGTCAAATGATCACCCAAAGGAACAAGCTTTCCGATCTGTCAGTATTTCCTCACAAAATTCACACAGACAGCAGCCCTCTGAAATATAAATATGTACTCAGAGTACCTTAAGGGTCGATCTAATCAATAGGCCTCTGGGAGCTCACTGTCACATTACATATAGGGCTGAGATGCTTGGGCAAAATAAACGGAAGGGAATGACTCAGACTGCCTCGACAGAAGTTGAGATTTCCCAGAAGGGGGCGGGGACTGACAGGCAGTTACCTGCTAATTCAGAGATCCATGTCAATCACTGTGGGCTAACAAACACGTCAGTCTTATTAGGGCACCATCGACAGAGATAAACAAAATGAAGTCAAACACAGAAGATTAGTCTCTTGCGCTAAAGGAATGGTTCATCTAAAATGTATTATAAACAATCATTATATTTACAATAGGCTGCGTTTCATTTGAGCTGCGGTGGACGCAAGATGATTAGTGAGTGATTTATATTTCGTCTGATAATTACATAAAGCTATCATATGACCTTAGATACAGTGCATGTAATCCATGTCCCTTAATTATGGTGGGTAATTTTGTCCTATCTACAGCTTGACAGACCTGGTCATTATAAACTCTTATAAAGTGTATGAAAAAGAGCTACTTGCAAATACCACCTAAAAACCTTTTCAGCAGAACAATAAGAGTATATAGGTTTTCAAATGACATGAGGAAGAGCACACTATCACTACACTAAGGATGAACTACCCCTTTAAAAGTATGCATCATTACATTTTGCACCCTGCTCAGCAGTTTGTTTTACAGTGCGGGGATATTTCAGAGCCTTGTTTCTGACATCACGCAAAGGTATTGCTGGTTTTATAAGAGGCATATGTGCACGCTGCACGCCGCAGAGAATGTAGGCTCTCCTGTGGACAGCAGCACATCAGAGCTGATTGCATCTCACAGCACTTCCTGATTACCCTCCTATTGGCTGACCGTGGCATGACACCTCCTGCAGTGTCCTCCTTTCTGTAGGCAACACCTGAGTAGAGTCCCCCACCGGATCGGAAACTAGCTCGCGCCAACCTTTCCGAATCCCTGCCAAGGAACACATATGTCTGCCTGTTTCCCCACTGGCCAGGCCTTGAGGCAATGGGAAAGGTATCAACATGGATATCTACTTTCATTTACTAGTTTTCTGGGTCCCTGTTTCAATGCACCCTATGGAGATGTGATTCATATAAAGAAAATATTGACTCATATGGAGGGATCTCGGTTGGTAACACATCTCACTGAAATGTTGCTCCAGAATCAGAGCAAAAATGATGGTCTGCGGCTGAATGAAGTTGGACGTGTTGCTTTACTGTACGCACCGATTGCTGCACAGTTGTACCGAACAATGTCCTTATACGAATGACTCAAAGGAACCGTAGTGTGTCCTGCAGAATCTAATATGACATCACATAAGCAATATTGACCTCCTGTTAAAAAAATCCTACTTTCTAACATGGATAAAAAATAGTTTACTTTTTTGCCATCAATAGGTTTGTAACAGCGTATGGTTTAGCAAATACAGAATATACGTTTCGAGCGAACTATTCTTTTAATGTAATAATCTCACAAACAGTTGCTGCACCTCTGCATGACACAAACAAACGTTACAATATAGCCGCACTACCATCACATAAAACTTTCCGTTCTGTTTTATTACGGTTTATGAATTCAGTGCAGTGGTAACAACATGAGCCCAATCATCTAAGAAAGAGTGTTAGCCCAATGAAATATAAGACTTCTGGGAATGCAGATAGATGGCTGAGCAGGTGTGGAGCTGATTCTTGACATTTTGTGACTTCGGGGAAAACAGCCTGAAGCACGTCTACAGCTCAGGATTATACTTTTGATGTAGTGGCACCTTGTGGTCATTTGTAGCTACATTAACATTGTAAGTTATAGACCAATTAGAACTCAGAGAAGCCACAGTGCAATAATGCAGATACAGTATGTTCAGTTCTCTGCGAATCTGCGTAGTATTTATTTCTCTAATGGTTTGTGTCCAGCAGGGTTGTGATATAACTGAAAATTGCTGCTTAGAAGCTAATGATTTCCATTCACCTTTAAAGCTCCTGACATACAAAGCCATACCTCCATCCACACGATTCTGAGAAGGAAAATAAAGGGGCTTATTGGCTTTATCTAGCAGGGACCAGCCATACACAGCCAGTTTGGCAAATCCCTACAAATACAACATCGTTGCTAATCGGGTTGAGGTGGAAGATAATGCTGCATTATTGGTCCTATCCATTAGGTTAATAGGATTTTCACTGTTATGTTAGCTGGGTCTGTGCTGTTTGCGCTGAGGGACATTACGGCTTGTACTCGCTTCACTCAAGCCCAGAGTGACTCGCGAAATCAAAGCCCCTCGACATGAACACCTTCCGCAAATCTCGGGGACTTTATTAGTTTCATTACACTTAATGAAAGTCTATAGATTAGTTCATTTAAAACAGCCAGATCAGAAACCTTATCAGCATTGAATAAATCAGAACCATGAAACATTTGGAATGGGTTTATTTTCCACCAATAATGAGTTTCAAGTGAACATCGGTGCGATATTACACAGTCTATCAGCGGAAAGTCACTTCAACGAGTCCCAGCTAAATTGTATTATATTTTTGTCTGACAGAAATATCTTTTCATTTTAATCAGGAGATCTTATTGTCTCATTTAAAAGAAACTCATTTGGCAGGGTCACGCAGTAGATAAAAAATCTTCCATTAATTCTCTTTATCAATACTGGATAAAGTTTCCGGCTAATAGTGTCTATAGAACAGTTATTTGTTGCACATAATTTACATTTTTTTCCCATTTCCAAGAGACTCGTTCCATTTTCAAAGCATCAATTTTCTCTTTACTCTCAGTTTAATTGCCGTTTTTTTTCTTGTTTCCAATCAACTGCAATAATGAGATCTTATTAAAATGATGGCAGGAAACCAAACTTTGGAGAAGTCCACAAGACAAGACAAAAGACACACCTTTATACCAACAATAAGCTGATAACAAACAGTATTTAAAAAGCTGATGATGAAGGTCCTTCAGCTGACCCGGCTGATTTTGTTTCCCTACCTGACCTTCATCATGGTCAGGAAATGTAATAAAACCAAACACTACATGGAAATGCTTCTAAATAGAGAGCACAGAGTGAAGTGGAAAGAAGTAACCGCAGAAACGTTTTAGCTTCGCGCGAGGGAGACAGCATTCTATCCAAACACCAGAATATTCCCTTCCTGTTCCCTGACAGGAAGTTGATCTTTGAGGTTCCAAATCATTTGTCATTCAAATGTTAAACAGGACGTAGACGTTAACGTGGGTGTTCTTTGTCATCTCTACATACGGAGAAGAAAGTCCTACACGAGGGGCTGAGCTGGAACTTTCTGTGCTGGTTGATTGACAGGCGGCACTTAAGCATCCACACTACACTGTTTGATGTGCTTTATTCCTGCATGTTGAATATTAACGGAAAAAATGAACTAGGACTCAACTCTACAAACTCTCTCCCCATATTTCCACTTGCTGACATCTATAATACTGCACTTAAAGCAGTGGTTCTCAGTTCTGCTCCATGGGAACCACAGCAATGCATTTTTGTTATTCTGCTCCCCATCCACAAACTAGCGTGGTTGCGACCCACTTGCTTAAATGCGACTTGGACTTTGAAGAAAGACTCACGCTGTTTGGTCACAATGATGGTTCCTCTGACAAAAAAGCACACGTTACTAAATATATTGGAAATTCTCCTGTAAAACAGCTTTTCTTTGATGATGATGATGATGATAGTGATGTCAAAAATATTCCACCCTTCCCTCCAACTATGCAACGCCCACTTTTCATTATCCAATTAATTCCTTTATTCCTTGTCCATATACAGCCTAGTCCCGCCCTACATTTTTCCTTACCTGTCGCACTTGTAAATATCCTCTTTTGTAAATATCCCATTTGTAAACAGGAAATATTACAGATGTAAAGCAGTTGCGAACAGTATTGCACGTATGAAATGCCAGTATTTGCATTTGAAATGAGATCACATGCATTTTATTCGGTGTCGAAGGCACAGGATTGTCTTTAACCACATTTACATGCAAGGCTTTTGTCCAAACCCCACATGCCCTGCCAGTTGTTGAATCCAGATTCTACACGGCCCCGTGCGACAATGTCCTTGTTCCCAACGACAGTTTAAATGGTGAAGTGCTTGTCTGATTGTCCAAGGTTAAGATAAGACTACCAAGGCCACGGCCAGCACAGCTGTTGTGATTTGCTTCTTTAGATCAACCACTAAACGAGAAAAAATAATGGCAACATGACAGTTTTCCTCTACAGACGCTTTTATCTAAAGCAACTTAAAGTCTTAAAGAAATGTTTTAATCATAATAGACTTTCATTAAATGTAAATAAGAAAAGGTGTCAGAAAATACATTTCTGAGCCTTATAATAGACCATAAATTATGCTTGGAAGCCAGTAATAAGGATTGTAAATCAAGCTGATTATAATGAACCAGCCAACATTATTATCAAATTACATAACAATTTGGCATTCAATATATTCAAACTAGTTGGTTTCAATGTCTCAAATAATGTACAAAGCGCATAATAACTTCCTAAATGTATTCAGAGGCTGATTAAAAAAAGAGTAAAGCAGTTTAAACTTAGTGGAATATACACATTTAACATTAGACATACATGTGTCAAATATTAGTTATTAATATATAACAGATCAGTGTTCAAAATTGACTGATTTACTGATTAGCAACGGTGAACATTTACTGATTCGCAACGTTGAGCTTGTACTAATGATTTATAATGTGAGCCGTCTGGTTTTCCCAGGAAATTTCTATTTGACTTGTGATCCAAGATTACATCCAAGATTAGAAGCAAATCACATACTATAGTCAGGAGTATTTGGATATAGTCGACTGTAGTAAAATGTTTATATAATGTGACATATTACAAGTATGCGAGATAAACTTTACATAAAAATCACAGTGCATTGTAAGATTTGCTCAAACAGTCAAACTAACATGGATTATTGAACTTGACTACATGAACAGCCTGTTATTATCTGGTCCCTTGCTTAACAAGGTTACTCATGTCATGCTATTATATTACAATGAGTTCTATAATAACTGTTAAATAACCTCCCACTTACTGTACAGCAAAAGCCAGTCAGAGTAATAGCTTATAAGCAACACGGTGAGTTTTTGCATGCTCAAAAGAGACAAGATTTCTGAAAGTCTCGCTTGTTAGCATTTAGCCACCCAAGGATTTGCTGCTGGTTTTGCCAGCCTATTACGGTATTTTTAAGAGAGTTGAAATGAAAGCTGCTCTACTGTGGCAGAAATCCCAGAAAAAGACCTGAACTGGTGTTGGCTATTGAAGAATTTTGGATATTGCAGGAGTAAATATGGAACAAATATTGATTAGGTGTACAGGTTTGTGCATAGACATAAGCTAAATGTCTTTGGTTGAAAGCGCACAGCTGTATATTCAGATTATTTTTTATTAGAATTCTGTTAAATACTTTTAATTCATTACGTTACTGTGGAGAATGTAACTCCTCTTTTGTTCTCACAAAAGGAGTATTAACTGTACGGTTGTTATTATTAGAACATTTTAATTAAACATTCTAACACGTTGTTAAACGTTCTTTTGGGACTCAATCAATATTAAGAGGATTATGATGTTGATAAAGAAAGTATTTTAGACTATAAATGAATATGAAAAACTATTGCTGCAAAATTAAGATTAAATAAAAGTGATATTGTCCTTAATGTGTCCTTAATATGCAGGATAAGATATTCTATAAATATAATTATGAGCAAAACATTCATAGAGTCCCGCAGAAACAATGCAAAAACTGAGGCATAGTGGTGCTATTAAAACGTATTGTATACATTATATATATATTTAAAAAACCTTTTCAAACAACCTTTAAACAATATTAAAACAACCTTTTTAGACCTCACACAAAAATAAGACCAGGGGAATTTGTATGACCACATTCAAATTCAGAACAGCTTTTCCCAGAGCTCAGAACAGTTAGCATGTCAAGACAGGCGCCAGAACAGCTGGTCTTCTTCCGTTGTGCATGTAAACTGCATTTCCATTATGATTAATCAAGATGTTAACACTTCACTCCCAGCATCCAAGATTACGTGAAAGCACAACAGTCTTTATTTTTCATCTTATATAAATGTGACGTAAAGAGCATCCATAGAGAACGAAGATTGTTTAGATGATCTGTTTTGTAGGATGAGTCAGATCGCAAAGCATGTGCAGTTCACGCTGTTCTATCAGTATGCAAAAATGATAAACTTGTCAATAAAAAGCTTTAAATAGCTCACTCAACCTCCAAAGCAAGCTAGGTAAGAGAGAGGGAGGGAAAGAGATTAAGAGAGAGCGAGAGAGAGGAAGAGAGGGGGAGAGTGAGGGAGGGGAGATACACTCATGTTAGAAGAGCTGCCCTACATCCTGACAGGCACAGATGTTAATGGAATGCTAACAGCACAGTCAAAGATTATGGGCATGTGTTCAGCCTGCAGGTGTGTGTGTGACACCTTAATTCACCCATTATAGCCCTTAAACATTAACTTAAAGCCAGATAGCTACCTTCTTTATCAAAGAGCATACCTGATTCACAGCATTAAAACTTAATGTTATGTTAAACAGAGGTCCCCAATTCTCTGTCCACCAAGAGGCCCTTCAAAAGTTTGAAGACTTCTGCTCTGCTAGAAGCTTTTAGTATCTGAATGAATTCTCAACTCCAGAAATGTGTTCTCTCCACTGTAACACCTCATGATGCTGCACTTGATATGAAAATATGTGCGTGTGTGTGTTTGTATGTTCCTCAGACCATGTGGAACCGTCCCTCGCTCACATTGACATTCACCGTTCCACGCCCCTGCTGTCATTCTGTCAGCAGCATCACGGGTGTGAGCCCAACCAAAGGAGCCTCCGACAGACGGGTCGGGCGAATGGACGCTGTGGACTTCAGCGACATAACAACAGCGCTTCAGCACCAGCCCTGCTGACCGGAACGTAGCACCACGTCAACCTTCACCGCAGAAACCAGCAGTTCCCAGCACCCCCAGGGCTCGCGCTGTCAAACAAACGCACAAAAGCCTGTGCAAGCAGGCAAATGGGCAGATATACTGTGGGGTCTGGGATTCTGAGGCCTCTAGTGAAATTCTCAGCATAACAATTTGAGTGAAAATGTGAGATAATAAGAAAAGAATGTCTTTGTATTTGGTATGTCCACCGTTCGTTTGAGGACGGCATGCATTCGGGCTGGCGCGGACTCAAGTGTGTGTAAAACCTTATGATCCGTGTTATCCCAGAGTGATCTGAGAATGTCCTAAAGAGCATTTTGTGTGCTTTAACGGAAGCAATCAAATCTATTTAACACGATCAATGTCAGTAATACGCCTACGTTTGATGATATATATGGATAAAAGTCTTAGATTATTATTCGTTTTATATCTTAGCGTTTGATTGTTTTAAATTTTGTTCAAAATGCTGAAACTTCCAGGTTTAAAATAGATTTTGCATCCCAGATTGTCAATATGGACTCAGAGTTTAAAACTCCACTGCGTATCTGTGCTCGCATTTGCGTTCTTGAGCTGCATGTAGACACAGGAAACACACAGTAAACACTTGTTAGCACAAACACTGCTGACAGACGCAGATAAACATAAACACACACTGTCGCACTGGCAATGGCAGCTATAAAGTCATTGCCAAATACATACACAACAGAGTGCTTTTCCATTACCAATGGCCCCGCAGTAATTTACAGTTTAAATTCAATATAAAAATATAAAAATGTGTTTGAGGAACATCAGAACCCTCCCAACAGTACTTCCTCAGAAACCCACTTTTCACAGCAAATCTCCTGTAGAGCAAAACTGCAAAAAAAAAAGTTTCCGACCAAATGAGGCATTTGATTTAACAAACCAGTTCAGATCTCCGCACCAGCAGAGCGCTGCTCTCACGCTGTGTAGGCACGTTCTAGCCTATAAACAACTGGATGGATTCGCTGCTCGTCTCGCTGCAATTTTGCGCCTCGATCCAGCATTTTATTTAGAGGGAATCGACGGAGGAAGTCGCTCTGGTGTGGCGAAAATAGATCTATAGCTGAGAAAGGGGAGGAAAAACAAACCCCTAAGAAAGAAAATATGGGCCCAAAAAGATAAATGTACCACTGCGGCATTATTGGCTGGCAATTTTATCGGTGGCAAAATACTCCCTCCTCACTGATGCACTCACCAGCGGGGGGGGGGATGTTGGGGGGGGGGGGTCGGTGCTTATCAGAGAGAGGTGTCAGGGCGGTGCAGCAGCTAGATACAGCACTAATGCAAGCAGCTTTCCTGTCAGAGGAGATGGAGGCAAACACTGAATATGCTCGGTGAGAGATTAGATAAAAATAACGGTATCCATTCCCCGAGTCATCCTGGGTGTAGCGGGTATCCTGATAAGGGATTCAGATTTATGTAGGGATGAGGCCAAGGAAGCAAATATGACATTTTGGGAATGAAATAAGGCAGGGGAAAGTGCCGGATTTAAAGGTTGAGGCATCAGGGGTTAACATAAGCCCAGGAACAAAAGACAGGCACGTAATGGTGCTACAGCAGGCGCTATACAATGTGCGACATCAAAATCAATTTTCTTGTCGCATTTCTTCCCAGCCATCATGAAAGGAGAGCGAGCTTTAAAAGATCTCCTGCAGATTCTATTCCGCAGATGAATGCTGTTTACTGTCCTCACATCTACATACCTGCACTGTCACCATTGCGCTTCCTGTCCAAAGAACCTGCATGCATGCATGCATGCAACATGGATGCATACAAGGACACGCTGCCACTGCTGCCACACTGTTAGACAATGTTGTTTAAGCATAAGTGTTTTTTTTTTGCACCCTCAAATAAAAAATTTCCCAACGGTCTCCTTTACTCCCTTTGTCTTCTAAACTTGGGTCATTCTCTTCCCAGGCAAGACCTAAAGTTTTGCTCATCCGGTTATGGGCCCCTCAAAGTCTTTACCACAAACAGTCTCCCTTTGGCCCCGGGGCCATTCCCCTTTAATGATCAGAGCCATAGATTTGTAGAATGTATTATTCATGAACTTCTCTGACCAAGTCTTTCCCTGCACTCTTTAATCTGAGTAATCACTAGTGAGTTATGCATCTCTGCCCCTTCTTTTAGGTTCCGTGGGGGACCAATTACGGGCTATTAAGGGAAAGAGACAAGACAAAGACAAGAGGAGGCGGGGATCAAGATGTAATCGTGATTTATAAGAAGCTTTCATGGATAGATGGCTGCTTGACAAACACCCGGATATAGTTTGTTGCTGCTCTCTTTCTCCTTGTAAATTATTTATGCTGCTCCACTAAAAATTGGTAACATAAATAGAGGCATCAGATCCGAGCCATTACACCACACCCAACGAGGACGCTCCTGAGAGACGGCTCCAGAGCTGTAAGACGTTAAGAAATTTCTGCTGTCTTCTTTAAGAAAATAGCTCAAGGTGCGAACATTTTAAAATCCCTCATTACCGCGCTCTGCATTTCATCAGCCGCGAGCCGGAACTAATAATGCAAGTAAAGAATTACCGTGCATTTGTCAGACTAAAAGGTAGATTCTGAATAACAATTTTTTTTGGTTCACAGACATCATTTATTTCAGTTTAATTTACTTTAAGAGCCTGTGGAAACGTCCATATGCTGCTAAACGCTGGAAACTGCTAATACATTTCGGTCCATACATCTTTGATAGTGGAAAGACTTTTTGTCTTCTCAATCAGCTAATGCTTTCAAACCTCCTGACTTGATTTGCTACAAATAAATGCACATAACTTTGAGGCTGTTGGAGACTAAAGACTTTCTGGCTTCAATAATTCAGAGGGTCCTTTAAGCATTAGTCAGTCGTTCTGAGTGTCTACTTTGTCCTTTTTAAACAAAACTGTGAGACATTCTTCCAAGCCGCAATGTTTTGGAGTGTCACCCTTCATAGAGGGGAATAAAGCCCTAGACCCCCATCAATCTTGATGACATGACTGACAGCCAAATAAAACCCACAAACAACCAGAAACTTTGGGACTCTCATCCTCCCTAGATCTCTGAACGTCAATACGCACACATCCGTAAACACGCACAGACACGGACACTGCCTCTAGCCTTGTCCTGACACGCCTCAGGTCGCAAAGATGCTGGGAGATTCAAGTTTGATTGACAGCTAGCCATTTTTCTCTGGAGGGGCAGTCAAGGTTACGTTCTCTTTCCTTTACAACATGCATAAAGTTCAAAATAAAAAGAAGAAAGGCAGATCCACAGGGTCCCACAGAGCTGTGTGATTTTATAATTAGGGCGTTATTAAAGCTCAGGATCAAAAAAGACAAGCAGGGAAAACAACATGTTACAGTATTTTATCTGCAAAAGCAGCACTGAAGGGCACCTTCAAATTCACAGGAACAATAGCAGTATTGGTCTAGATCAGAGGTCACCAATTAGATCCGGATTCCAGATTGATTCCATCTGTACAGTAAATCACTGTTTCTCATATATCGACAAAAATTATAAACATAATATTTGTTTCTCACACAGAACAGTAAAACTGACTTCACACTTGAAGGTGATGAAACGCATGCCATCAGAATGCTACAGCACAAATGTGTCAGAACCTGTATAAGCATTAAATCAAGATTTGACCCTTGACCTCTCACACTGAAATCTAAACTTTTCTGAAGACCACAGCCACTCAGAGTCTATAAAGTAGCTGAGACTCTATAAAGCTAAATGACTATTCTATATAATCAAGCTATAATCACTTCTGCAATACATATTTCTTAAACATAGATTAGTTTACACAAATGCCATTTATTGTATTGTATATTCATTAGATTGATATATTTAATTGTACAGATTCAATTGACCGCCTTTTGAGATGATGTCAAGAGATGTAGTTAATGAATGTTAGGATCACAAGTTAATGACTTTTTACTGGTTTTTACTGGTTCAATTATTTATTAAGTAAAGCAATAACTTTCTTCATTAAGACATAGATTATATAGGCAATTATATCATATATCCCATGGTATATGCTAAATAATACAGTCAGCAGTCTATTAGCCATCAAAAACATAAATATTCAGTGAAGCATGTCATCAAAAATCCACCATTTTAAAGCTGTAGAGGCAGACAAATTTATTCATATTCCGTGACCTTTATATGTTGCCTCTAGCGATGCATTCCACTCAAATGCCTACTAACAGAGAAACTTTCCTCAGAAACACTGGTATAAACGTGACACTCCGTTGAGTTGCATTTAGCGGAAAACGGAAACGCGTTTCATTCCGTCCCATGAGAATTCAACATCGATTTAAATTCAGCGCACAACAATGACTGTACAAACTGAGACGAGGGATTTGAGATGATGTGACCCTGAGATGACGGATCCAGAACAAAAACTGGAAAGATTAATTGCTTTAACATTCCATCTCTCTTTAATAACATCCGGAACCAAGGACAAGCTTTTTATGAGCTCGGATGAGCATTAGATTTTGGAATTAGCCAATCATAACATTCACTAAAAAATACAAAACCTGCTGGCTTGTAAAAACTCTTCTTTCTCGACCCTAGGAGCAAACAGAGCCACGATGCTATTGTCTTTTTCTCAATTACACACATCAGCGCAACAGCGGGGAATGTTTTTTGCTGGAGAATCTATATTCATTTGAGCAACTGAAAGGCGTCCAGTTTCCAAATAAATAGCTTCCCACTGTGCTTGATTGAAAACTGAGGTTTTTGGGGTGCTACAACAAAGTGTTTATTACATTCTTTTCAGTACGAGTTGGAGGGTTCCCGAGGTTTCGCGTGCTGTCCTAGACCGTGAGTTTTTTGACAGTTCAATTTACTTGTACGGCGACAAGAACCAGGCATGCTTCAAAGTCTGCGCAACATAAATGCTGAACGCCCAGGCGATATACCGCTCACTCCTGTGGGCATTAGGTTTAAAAAAAAGTGCAAAATCCCCCCTCCACCCCCCACTCCTTAAGTGGACTCCATCCAGTCCCTCAGTGGAAGCCCTGCTGATGTACAGCAAGACTTCAGCACTAGGAGAGACATATATCAAATCTCTTTGTCTGACAAATCCCCTGCGGCCATTCTCTCTCTCTCTTCCAAAGCATTTCCCAATACTTATTTATTTATATGTCTCTTACAATCCTAAAAGAGTGTTTCTAATACATGGCTTGATGATTTCTGTTTTATATATCGTATATTTAAGTGTGTGTCCTCACAATGGCGCACAAAGTAACATCATTTCTGAAGAGCTGATCAACGGTGTACAAGGTCATGATGTACAACCCTTTCTATCTGCATAATATAGCATTGATTGACACCACTTGCTTCCAGACCCACACGCACACTGAACAGTGCTTTGCGCCGGTGTGTCTAAATTAGCCATTTTTTATTTTGGTTAGCATGCATCGAAGGTTCCTTTCATATGTTGTTGCTTTCACACAAATACTCTTCTTAATAACTCATTCCAATTCCATTCCAGTGACACCATCAAAAAAAATGTACAAACTGCCCTCTGCCCCTGATTTACATCTTCTGCCATATAGCTGCAATTTAGTTTTATTGCAAAACAAAAAAAAAATCACTTTACATCGCGCAGGATTTGAACTCTGAACTCCTCACACGCGAAATAAAAAGCTTTTCCAAACAAACCTTTTATTC
Source organism: Botia kubotai (assembly GCA_036877585.1). NCBI lineage: Eukaryota > Metazoa > Chordata > Actinopteri > Cypriniformes > Botiidae > Botia > Botia kubotai. The sequence goes on from JAZGTI010001318.1 coordinate 19,065, forward strand.
TGAAAATAATGAATAGATTCTGAAAAGATTTAACCGTGATGTTACATTTTACATTTATGCATTTGGCATTTGTATTTAATTGGCTTAAAGTATTTAAATAATTGATACTGCATTTAATTTCTTAATGTAATGCTAATAAATTGTTGGGATTTCTGTTTTGATGTGGAAATGAGCAAAAACCAAACACTATATAACACTGATATCAAGCACATATCATGTACCTTTTTTATTACTAACTGTTTTTTACCTTTTATTAGTCATCAAATCCTTTGGAAACACTGCAGGAAGTGGAGACTGTGGCAGACACAGAGGTGCGGTATTAATTTAAGCGAGCGCCCCGAGTTCTCAGGAGCTCACACACAGAACATTACATGTTATTTTAAGCTTCAATTTAGATTCAGACGTGACCAAAACTGGTGATGTCAGAGTAAACGAGTTGTTTACTCAGTCCAGGTGGTTTCATCACTTTCACCCTTTCTGGCCTTAATGGAGTTGTTGCACTGACAGAGTAACCAGCCAATCAGAGTGTTAAAAAACACCTTTACCTCACATGACTTTTTGGCTGTATTTTACTGTTATTTTACAGAGTCTCAATGAGAATAAAATGAGCTCAGGGAGAGGCAAGAGGAGGTCGGTGCCCTTAACCACTGTTCATGTCACATTGTGACAGTTCATTTAGATTTTTTCACCGATTTTTTTCACACTGCTGATTTTTAGATTTGTTTGGAGTAGTCACTGCCTCGTTCCTCACAGAAAATGCCCCTGATACTGACAGCCAAATTCGAGGATGGCATATTAACATTTCTAGGTTCTAACGTCCTTACAGAACACCAGGTGCCTTAATTACTGTTATTTTTGTTGTTGCAAAGCAAAGTTCTGTTTATCCTTAATTTACTTGGTCACTATTAGAATGCCGACTTGGTTGCCATGATGCTGTGATTACAGCATGCCCTTCGAATTTTAATGTTAGCTCTCTTTCAAGACAAGAGCACAGGACAATACAGCCTCTCCCCGGTAACGTCCGATCTGCCCTTCCTGCATGCATATGTTCACACTTATGACATTGTCCTTGCATTCAGAACATCCCTCTAGCATCTCTCTTTCCCATTGGCTTATTTAATTAAGTGCCCTTCCCCTTCAACACCACGCTTCACAAAGAGCCATGGGCTAATCTAACCACAGAAAGCAGTAATTGCCACAGTAAAATGTGTTATTCCTTATTAATGCTAAATCAAATTAAAACAGTTACTCAGGCCCAACATTTATTTGTTGATTTCTTTTGAGGCACATTAATATACAACGAAATGCGCTCGTTCGGCCTGGTAAAAAATGAATTAAAGGAATCTTAAATCATAAATAAACCCCAAACGTAATCACACATAAATAGATGCGTCCCAAGAAGAGAAAGAGATGCGTGAGGTGGTTGCTATGCATCACGCAGGTGAGCGCAGAATAATGTTGGACCCTTTCCATTTACCGCTCGCGATGCCAAACACTCTGGGTGCGGTCGTGCACGGCGCCTCGGGATCTGCCAGCAAATCTGTTCTATTCTCCAGCCTGACACGTGCTCCTCACAGCTCTGAACAGCTTTAAAAGCAGAGTTGAGATATAAGCACCGTCGAGAGTTTCATATTCTTTAGAATGTATCAGTAACACACTGGGAGAGTCTGTCAGATGAAAGATTGCGTCAAGCGTGTTTTTTGAGAACGTTTTTTTAGATTTCAGGTGTTTAAGCCCCAGGATGCTGAGGTTGAAAAAAATTTTTTAAAAATGAGAAAAATGAAAGATATATTACATATTTATGAGATATACATATTTTTTTAAAAAGGACAATAACACAAACTGACGTGTCATCCCAAATTAAAGTGTTACTGTTCAGAGGTTCTGTTGTTAACTTTTGCTAAGATAATTCTTCTACAATTCCACATGAGAAATAAAAATAAACACAAACACTAATTTGGTCTTGATAGTTCATATCGACTTACAAGATCTTGATTACAAGGTTTGGTATCTTGGCAACAACAAGTTGTTGAGATTTCTTCTGAAAATCTAAAAGAGACATGTAAGAGTATTGGGGACTTTTTTGGGTTACAAATCTGTAACTCAATTTTCTCTACACAAAAACCCACTGTTGACTTGGAGAGATATTAAAGAATCTAATGTGCGTCTTTGCATTCCTTTGGATTTTGTACCACAAAATCACAGGACCATCACTCACTCACCAGCAAATTCTGCTAGCGCACTTATAGACAAGAACTATTCCTATCAAGGGAACAATCATGGTTGCCATGACTACCACAAAGCATTATTCAAGGTCATTATTCACACAAAGCACGGATTGGAATATTTCATCGCATCCCAGTAGCCGACGCGCAACGATATTAGTGACAATGTTTGAGCCATTAAAACATGAGATTTATGGTTAATGATCGAGCCCACAGAGCAAAGCTAGGAGACATATGACCCCCTCCACCAGCCGCTGCGTCATTGATCCACACTGCAATGAGTTTGTCTTCCCAGTCTTTTCCCACATGACAGTGCTGCCTCCAAGGCTCCGCTTGACAAAAACAAAGGCACGGAAAAAAATGCACCCTGGCAACTGCATGATCTGCTATTCTTGATACAGGTTGAAAATGGAAGTTCCGAGCATTTAGGTTTCATACCTTTGCAAAACGCTCTTTTTGACATTTCACTCATTCCACTGGAGGCAAAGGTTTGGCAGAGGAGGCTGCCACGGTTCCCTACATCAAAGTTTGAGTCATCAGAGAGAAAGACTGAGATCCTGAGGGAGACGCTGCAGGCGTGCGAGTGAGCGGAACTGAGGAGCACTGACAGTTGTAACGGTAAGCTGAGGCACTTGAGCCCAAAAACCCAAACGCAGACCCGCAATAGAGAGGATGTGATGACAACATTTTACAACCTGTGCAAGCTTCATAAGAAGCCTTTTTAAAGAGACATTCTAAGCAATATTATATAGCACATAAAGCAAAAGTGCTGATCATTGCAAGTATAACAATGATTTTAATCAAAAAGTCCATAAATATGCAAATGATACAGAGTAACTTACATTTTAGACACAATATTAGCTCAGACAATAAAACAGTTCTAAAAGATACTAAAGTAACATCAAACGGATAAAATGTTGCATTGCCTGTCTGGAAGGAAGTGAATATAAGCAAGTGATAAAACAGTAAAATGTTGCTGTGCTGTTATACTAAATATCATCACTTTTAAAATGCCATTTGTCCAATAAGATGAGAGAACCAGACGTTACTGCTTATATAATCTAGATTTTAAAATTGTTTACTGAGCCATGAGTAATTTATTCTGCAAGGGAATAACAAAAGAATTTGGAAAACCGAGATGAAGTATTTCGTTCCACTGGTCATATGACCCCAATATTTCAGCCCTAACGAGGCAACACGCTCCACAAAACAGCTTTTTTCAGCCCTACTCAAAAGTGAATACACATAATTATAAACATATTATTAGTGTAATAAGTATAATTCAGTTTCTTATATATAGAACTTTTTTAATGAGAAAGGAAAACTGATTGCATGTTAATGCAATACTCACAAGGTACAAGAATTCAATATAAAGTACACAGCTTTGTGTCAATGCATAAACAAATCCGACATGTGCAGTGATGTACCACCCAAGGGTTGAAACGTAGCGCATAAACAAACATGTATGCGCAAACAGCGATGCTTACGTAAACCTACAGGTGAGAAAATTTATACATGCAGAAATGGTAATTTTCTTTTTTCATCAAAGATTTACTGTGTTTTACGGCCGCGGTTCACGGTTAGCAAGGTCGCGGTTACTCTTTAAAATGAAGTATACTCATCAGACATGCTAGCAGCTTCCCAAGTCATTCATCACCCAACTACACAGACATGCCATGCAAACGTGGTTTTGGAAGAATTCCATAAGTTTAAATGACCAGCAACAGCCATTTTGATGAAATCATTGAGTACGGTTCTGTTTGAAGTAGGTTTCCTCAAACGTCAAATGCTTATACTGCATAATGTAATCTACTCTCTGTATAAACTGCTGAATAGTATGGCTTGCTGATTTATACATATGTAGTTCAATACAGTTGTCAGGTGAGCTGTGCAGGCCAGTAAGCAGAATTGATGAAATGTTGGTGTAGATTGCAGAAATGTGCATTTGCTGTTGGCATGAACAGTATTTACTGCTGACATGGAGTTCTGTATTTCTAAATGAGTGCCACGCAAACATATTCTATAACCATGTTCTTAACAGATGAATCAGAATGAGGTAATTGAAAAAAACTGTAACCTATTAATTTTAACTTCTCCTGAAAGTTTTTATTTTGACTGATGCATTTGATAGATGCTTTTATCCAAAGCAGCATAAAGTGTGCTCAAGATATATACATTTATATCAGTTTGTGTCTTTTTCTGGGAATTGAACCCATAGTCTTGCTGTTGCTAGCACTGTGCTTTACCAGTTGAGCTACAAAATCACCAGTTAACATGAGATGTTTCTACACTAAAATATTAATGAAAATATGGGTCATGAATGTGTTTTAATGCATGTTTTTCAAAGTAATTAACCTTCGAGCTAACTGGTTTTACCTTCGAGGTAAAACTGGCCAGGCGCAATGCCCTCAGATTCATCTATAAATTTAGGACTAGATTATAATTAGCAGTGTTGTTGTACAGATCTGTGCACCTCTCTCTGTGGCATATTAGAAAACATACTGACATCATATATGAAAAATAATCAGAATCAGTAACACGTTAGTATGGGGACCAATTATGGGGACCAAGTTCCCTATTGGCATGCATAATGGCTTTTATCAGTACTTATAAAGCACATATTAGTGCCTTATTCTGCATGACCATATTTAACATTCCTTAATCCTACCCCATACCTAGACTTACAACACAACAACAGCTACCTTACTAAGTATAAATGAGAAGTAAATTAGGTGTTTATTGAGGCAGTATTCACAGTTTATGGTGAATATGCTGCATCACTAGAACCATCAAAAAGGTAGTTTCTATCACTCGTGATGATTGGAACATACGGCTGCCTTCATGATGCTCAGTCTGAGGTAAATCAGGGGAAATTAGGGCAAGTGCTGCTTTTCCCTCCACCACATGTCTCCATCTGCACTTGATTGGTTGTAGGTTGCTGCTTATGCTTCACTGCACAGGATCTTAATGGTTAAGTGTGTGAGCTTGTGCCACATGTCTAGATGAAACTGCTGGAGGACATTTTTAAACATCTAAAACTGTAAATGCAAGTGCATTGACTAATAACAGAACTAAATATATATATATATATATATATATATATAAACCAGTCAACCAGTAACTAATGTGATATTTAACTCGCCAATAACAGCTGAAAGCAAATTATTTTAGAGAATTTTAACATTCTGTTTTTGTATCAAGTCATTCTGGTTACTTTGGGACTGAGTTAATATGAAATTTTATGAAACAGACATACAGTAAAATATCACAGAAGCAATCAAGTCAAACTTCAAATGAATATTTGCTCTTTACAGCAAATATTTTACTGTTTACATTTAAACATGTTTAATTAACAGTTAAACAACTGTTTAAATGTAATTTATAAAGTTAGACCACAGAACTATCACTCTAACCAACTGCTGGTTGGTTACATGACCACATACAGAGAAGAATTCTATTAGATTTATATTTTTATAAAAAAACAACAAAAAATCTACTGTAAAATATTGTAAGCACAATGGCTGTGTACATCATTACATTTTACAAAACGTATCATATTAACGTTATATTGTTCTTCGATACCACTTTTTACTGTAAATTTACTGCACACAATATATTTTACAGTGAAGTATTGGCAATTACTGTCATTTAATGCAGTGGGAAAGTATCTGTGTGGTTTTTCAATAATAATTTCAATCTAAAGGGCAGAAGGATTTGCAAAACAAATACACTTTAAATACACTTTTAAATTTCTTCCAAAACTGCTCAGCGCTTTGCTACGTGCTCACTGACCTTTTTGTGTGCAGTGGTTTAGTACTGAAGAGGAAAATGGCTCAGGCTTTAGAAAAGAGAAGAGGCATGACTTTATCAGTAGTTAAATTAATGATCAATCCTTGAAACTTCCTGACTCTGCAAGACTCAAGACTCCTCCTCGCTTAGCCTATTCCCTGTTACTGAATCATCGCCCCGCTGCATTATTCTATGTGCAAATACACGCACGAACGCATTCTGCCATACCCAGACATCCTGTATCCCTGACTGACACAAAACTTGCTTCTTTGCCAGACCTACTGGAACTCTCCGCGAGCCAAAAACCGCTACCTCATTTCACTCGCTCTCTGTGCCAGAGAACGTCTCTGTTTTGTCTGCAGGGCTAGCCAAGCCCTCGGAGCAGAACAAGGAAAAGTTGAGGTGTTAAGCATCTTCCACCTGCCACTGTGCTGTCTCTATCGCTCTCCTCGCCTCTCGTCCACTCACATGGCGTGATCAAGCGTATATTTGTAACCACAGACAGCAGCCCCGTACCACAGTGAGCTGTCACTGATGAATATCATCCCCTATTGTGTCCTCGATAGACAGAATGAATGAATGGGGGTGATGGGTGAAGCCAAAGGAGTAAATCGGCTCTTACCTGCTGTTAAAGCTCAAAGCAGGCAGGAGGAACAGTAGGTAAAGGGCTCCGATGAATTTCATTGCTTTGTCTTGCTCTCATGCACTCGGCGTCTCTTTCACCCCTCTTCTCTCGATCGCTCGCTTTTTCCTTTTCTCTTACTCTCTCTCTCTCTCCTCGCTCGCTCACCCGCTCCCTCTCTCTCTCTCTCTCTCTGGTGCACACGCGCGTTAACACAGGCGCACGCAAGCCGCAGCAGACAGATGCAACGCTGCGAGCCGTGCGTGTATGTGAAAGCATGGGGTTCTACGGTTTCAAATAGCAGAGACGAATGGATTTATTAATGGCCAGGAACCAGTGTGTGGGGGGAGGAGGGGGCTGG
>JAZGTI010001318.1:26111-45813 GCA_036877585.1 Botia kubotai
GGGTGGTCTGGAAAAGGAGGACTGGAGAATGATTTGAGTTGGTGAGGTGATGTCAGCATCAATACAGCCAGTGGATTCCTGCCTTTCTTTTGTGTTTTCTACTGTGGGATGAATACCTGCTGGTGCATCCCACATGAAATCCATCTGTCTGTGTTATTACTAGCAGCCCTGAGCCAGGGCAAGCGATTATCAGTGCACGGGCTGGGCTGTGTTACTCAACAAAGACTAAATGAATCAACTTTCATGGAGGTTTGATGTTGGGGTTCATTAGTTTGACATTTTGTTCTCTGTTGTCCATCAAAGTAACTGATGAGACATTTCCCAGCTAGCGGTCTCATATTGTGAGATTAAGGGAGTAAACCAAGGATGATAAATTTAATAGTCCTCTAGTTGCTTCACTTGATTTGACGTCTACATCCACCTTCTCAAAAACAGTTTAAATGATGAATACAATATCATAAACATGGCTATTTAAAAAAAGAATATACAAACACCACAGTCAGATCCTATTCATTGGTAAGATAAGGCTATTTTAGCATATGCAATACAGTGTAAAATATAATAGGATATATTTAAATATTAATTCCAATATATGGAATTGTACTATTAAATACTGTAAAAATGGAAGTTAAAAGTGTAAATTACTCTATAAAAGGCTGACAGTTTTTACTGTAAATGTAACAGCTTTTACAGTGAAATCTCGTACAAAGATTTAGACACTGTAGAAATAATTTACCTCTGATTAATATTTAAACTTTGCCTCTTTTGAAACACTTTCAAGCACTCTAGAAAAAAAATCAAAAAATCATTTAAATCAGGGCCACAGCATTCTAAAAAACCATTTGTATGTACACCGAAACAGATTTGTTTAAGTGCTCACCCCTCTTTTTACCTATTGCTCTCTCACTATTTCTGACTTCAATAGGAATAAAAGATTTAGGGGTAGCCGTTGCGTTCAGCCACGGAGGGCTGACTACAGTTCTATGATCAAAACAGTGGAAATAGAGGAAAGATGTGTCTGTGGTGGAGGTCGTGTTATAAAAGAATGATGAATGGTTTCCATTACACTACTAAAGGAAGTTGGAGTCTATTGTCCCATAGTTCTACTCTCTGCTTCTAATTCCTCACCATTCTCACCTATTTGATTTGCGTCTAATTACAGCATCATGGGATGCATGGGCACTGAGAAAGTGGGGCTCTGGCCCTCCGGGACTGCAATAAGTCTCTTTAGTAATCTGCTCTTATCTGTCTTAGTCACACCTCAAGCGGTCTGGGTCACAGCAGACAAGGTGAAGGCAACCTGTCATGTCAGATGTAAGAGAAATGAGGAGAATTTGAACGATGAACAGGCAAAAGAAGGATGTGTAGTGTTGCCCTGCTGGTTTTGCACTGGGATAAACATTTTCGACATCAATATTTATGTCTTGTTTGGAATTAAAATGATCTAAACATCCCTAAAACACGATAAATTTACTTGAGAGGCAAAATTGTGTAAGATAACAACATTTGAATATCAGAGGATGTATTCTGGATTAAGTTTTTTTTTTCTACGACATTAGCAAATTGTTCTTTGTTTTGAACACAAACTTTCTAAATTATGTTACATTACGAGAAAACGAGAAAACAAAGGCTAACAAGTTTTAATATCGTATGCGATTTTTGTGAATTTATCCTAATTTAAGGATGATTTTACTTGAAAACAGGACACAAACACAGTTTTTTTACAGTGTGCATAAGTAATGGTATATAGTTCATATTATTATTTAATCATTACATAAATATGATTACATAAGACCAAACTTTCAGTTGGGTTAGCATGCTGGGTTAGCATACTGGAAAATGAAGGAAAATAATCAATGACTGGAGTGAGTGCTAATGACAATTTAAACACCATACCGAAAAACTCTTATTTCCTCTCTGTGCTTTCAATGAAAAGTTAGCCATACATATTTGTTTCATTAGTAACCGCTTGAATAAAATGTGGGGAATTAATTATGTTCCTATTGATATACACTTTGAATCTTCAGTTTCTTGTTGCCAAGCTGTGATGATCCACACAAAAGATGATGGTGAATTTACAAATGTGAACGTGGAATACAGAAAGTGGAATTACTGGGTGCTGTGATTGATTTGAGTTTTTATCAACCTGTGCAGCCCTATGAAGCAGAAAACTATACAGTAGAAAAAAAATCTGGTATTTACTGCACTTGCGAAACGCATGGTTGCAAAAAATATGGTGCAACATAAAGACATGGAAGAATTATCATGATTGTGTCTGTGCGCTTACCAAAGAAAAACAAACAAACAATTAACGAATCAACACTGTTTGCTCTCATATGTAGCATTGATGTAGTGGAATCTTCAATGTACACCAGCAGGGAGATATTTTCCCATAGTCAGCAGCACAAAGAGATTAAATCACACCCATCTACCCATCTCTGCTGATAGCTCTTCTCATCTGGTTGCCTTCCTGAGTGTCAGCAAGAAAACATCACAAACTGTGACAGGAAGAGTCTCACTGCACCTCCCGCCACCACAGACGGGCACGTTAAAAAGTTCCTGTGACCCCATGGCGTTTTAGGCGTTTCTTCTGACCTAAAAGTACCACAGATCATCACGTGCAGGTCACCTCAATCAGTCAAAAAGTAAATAAGAAAACAAAAACGATGACACATCCAAAACCGGACATGTCCTGGGGGGAAGGAAAACATTGGCTACGACAGAGACGCGACTAAGAGGACAGCTGAGAGCTGAGCTCAGCCGCAAAGGCCTGGAGCACAGAAACTGTGAGGGCTGTCAAAACAAATCCAAGAGGGGAAAAATGCCAACAGTGTTTGAGGTTTTGACGCGTTTGTGCGGCATTTATTAAATCATCCAAACGAGATGAGCGGAAAATAAATAACCGTATGTTGTTTAACTGTTCCAGTACCCCTCGTATTAATTAATAAGAACAAGCACCACGAGCCAATTACTTCTCGTGCTGCACAATTTGAAATTATGTTTTAATTGCTTGCTATTAAACAGTAAAATTACACCCATCCTAAAACCACAATAGAATTAATAATTCATTGGAAAGAAGTAGTCAATGATCCTTGCGGAGAGAAATAAAATGACCATTAACGAACATAACTTCCTCCACAGCTGCTCACAATACGGTTACCTCGACCATTTGAGTTATACCGCCCGGCTTCCACCCACAGATCTCTTCCACATCGAACACGATCATCTACAAAGGTTGTTCAACACAGGCCTAATAATAACAACGCTCACTATACCATACAACAGATGTTAGCTTATGGTTTATCTCTCTGATATAGATTGCAGGAATCTGCATCAAGCCGCAGGGTTGCGAGCGCAGCCAAGAAGCTCTGGCTCTTGCGGGAAGCACGCCCAACACGGGGCAGCCTCTTCCTACCACAATTACTCATATTTCCCTCACAACCCTTAGAGACAGTCGTTAGACAGCAGTCATCCATTCTATCTGAAGAAGAAAACAAGCAGCCCGTGTTTCTGCGGCGCACAAAAGCCGCGCTCACCCACTCCAGCGGGGTGTTAGAGGTTTAAGATGTGCATGAAATGCGGCAAATACGGCTGCAATAGAAGACGACACGGGTTGATCGCATTAAATGTGACACTCTCAGACGCAGTCCCAATCAAAGAGGTTATCTTTTATATTCAGCGAGATCTGCCATCCAACAAACTGACATCGGATGAAAGGAGCTCTAATCTTTTAAATTAAAGGGTTCTGAAAAGGGTAAAGTGTCACCTCACGGCTGCCAAATTAAAGACCGTTCCCGAAATAATACAAACAAACTTCTGTAAATGTGTCACAGAAACAGAGTATTCTAACCACTCTGTCATATGTAAGTGGGTCTGTTTAAAATCCTTTAAGACTAGGAAGTTTACTTAACTACTATTTTGGCAACACGAATAGCTGATTTGAGCTGCCCAGGGAGTCATTTACTGTTATACAAGGTACATCTACTTGAATATAGAAGGACAATCCAATCTCTGAAATGGTTACAAGAACGTACTGTATTTTAAATCAGCAATGTAATGATATCATAAACATAAACGATTGGAAGAAACTGCATTTTTTAAGCTGCTTTGTCTTATGCACATAAACATTCAAGAGTTAAGAAACAGTTATTGACTCTTAACTGTACAGCCACCAGACAACTGCGTTTTTAACGAAAGATTTAAATAAAGTGTAATGAGTGTTGCATTATCCCATCCATTTTCTTATGATTAGTCCATCTCATCACCTTATAATGTTTCCTGTCTGTCTTTCAATGATGTTTTAGAAAGAAAAACAGACCTCTTTCTAACGCTCGAATATAAGCTTGATCATAAATTAAAAGTCATGCTTTTATTCCTTTGCCATTTTCACTTGACTAACTCCATGAAACTACATGACGAAGTCAGAGGCAGAAAAAAACAGAGATACTCTTGTAAGCCTCCTTTTACAAATAAAGCAACGAAGGTATTGAGGCAAACACAATGAACTGCACATTAAAAAATCATGCAAATTAATTATAGATTCAATGCCAGAGAAAAGAGCATCTCAGGTCACAGCAAGGAAAACAGCTCAATAATCCTCTTTTCACGCTAAAACGTTTCAACCTTCCATCTCTCCTTCCCACACGAAAACAATGACAAACCCCACAGAGCCCACAATCTGTCCCCTGAGCGATACATTCACCTGTGTGTGTAACCCAGACATGTGACCTTGACACATGAGGCAAAGGCTTATGGGATAGAACTCAGTCCCCAACATCTGCTGGCCATGGAGGAGGCCTCTCCCTGTGACATCATACACGCTCAATTCATCCTAAATATGGGCATGAGCCATTGCGATTTATCTCACTTTACAGAGGAATACAGATTTATTTAGCTTTTTATCGAGCAAAGGGGTCACTTGCTTATGTTTCTGACATATACAGATCCCTGTCTGGAAAATGTATTGAGACAAAGGAGGATTATTTAAACCGGTTCCAACCCATTTCCACTAATGGATTGCCTGTGAAGGTTGAACGCAACTATTTGTCTGCTAAGAAAGACTGTGTCTCCTTGTTGTACGCTGTCTAGTGCTGACGCCATCTGCCGCGGCCTGGTACCGAAGTGTGCAACAGATTTCAGTCTAACAAATATGTCAACGCATCCAAACAGTTCTATCCAGGCAGCCGTACAAATAAAAAAATAATCCATACCATCAAATTCCACTGCTGCAGACAAAGGGGATGTCAACCGTGTCGGAACAGAGTGTGAAATGTTTGTTTCATTGCACTGCGGGCCCCCCGCGTAAGACAATTGACAAACAACAGGATGTGTCTGTCAGTCAGTTATGATACAACTGCAGAGAAAAAGAACAGACAAATTACTACTAATTGCAAGTCGAAAATCAGAAAGGGGAGGTGGCAATTTTCTGTTGCGAGCCTGCCGCAAAAAGGACTGCTGGATGATAGCGATGAACCGTGTGCACCCAGCGCAGCAGCAGGAAGACCTTTTATGGGCAGAGAGAAGGCTGTAACTGCCTATCACCCCATTAACAACACAGAGAACGCTCGTTTCCAAGCAGCAATGCGCACACTGAAAGACGTTTAATCACAGGCAGCAGGGGAGCTATTAAAACATGTTAAATGATGGGTTTGTTTCAGACACATTCATTTCATTGTATGAGAAACCCTTCCATGAGTGAAGGGTAACGATTTATAGATTCTTTTCAGTTTTTTATGTGGATACACATTTGGTGTTAAACTACTAAATATTTACAGTTGCTTCAAACTAAAGGCCTTCAATAAATTTCGCAGTTATAGTGAGCCGTCTCGGAATATCCCAAATTCAAGTTATAGGAAACTCAATGTTTACGACCGGCAATGTACTGTACAATGAAAATGAGGCCTTGTTAATGAAGCTGACACTAAAAACAAGTATAAAATGAGAGGAGCGGTTTTAATTTACCGGAGATTTGTTTTCAATGTTCAGTGACGGCTGAATGTGAAATGTATAAAGGAATGTAAATTAAACTTACTGTTGAGGACTATAATCAATGACAGGCAAGCAAATAACTGCATAAAAACATAAATTACAGTGTAGTGCAGGTGTTCAAATAGCAAAAGTAGTCCTAATTTAATCATAACACTGTGTATAAACCAGACACAAAGCAATAACGCAACAAGCAATAAAATACATATTCCATGTAATTCTCTGAACCAGCTGCCAAAAAGGAGTTTTTGTCCAAACCAAACGCAACACATTTGTCGTTTGCTTGTTTTCTATTTGTTGCTTCGTGCAATAGCCCCACCCACAGTGAATTTTGATTGGCCCAAACTCCACATAACTACAGTATGTACAACTCAACAGTAAGGTTTTGGAAATATGGTTATATATAGAATGTGTATGTATACGGTACGTTACTGTTCTCTATTGTGTGAAATGTGTTGTATTATTATCTACTAGGTACCTATACTCAACAATACATAGCTGTGTTCAAAATATACCTCTAAAATGATACTTCATTGAATTTACAGCACAACACTGGTTTTCAGTCAGGAATCCAAACCTTTGAGCACCAAAAATGGAGATACATTTTTCCTACTTTCACCGCTTTTAACACGGCAGTCTTTTGATCGGTGGGAACAGAACAGTTCTGGCTGAGCAGGAAATGGTGAAGTAGGCAAAAAGCTGCCTGAGTGAGGAAAGCAAGAAGTGAGAGAGCCGAGATTAGAGTACAGCCCACAATGCCAGCGCGTCTGTATCAGCAGGCAGCTGATGTCCAGAACGCTGTAATCACGGCGACGATGAATAATGAATCATTAGGCAAATTTATAACCTTTAATTTCAATTTTTCTAAACATAACAAGAGTGTCAGTGACACTGAGACAGCAGAAGCAGCAGAATGTTAAGTTCCGTGAGCACACGCAGCGAAGGTGAACAACAGCCCTGAGACAGAGAGAAAGAGAGAGAGAGAGACAGAGAGAGAGAACAAACAGCTGTTGGTGCAGAATGAAGAGCTGAGCATCATAAAGTTTTGTCATGAGGGCAACAAAGTAAGAAGCAGCAAGTATCTGGAATCCTAAGTTGCTTTCCTATCATTGGGTCAGGAGGTTCCGAGAACGGTAAACAAAGGTTCCGGTTGTATTTCCACTTGAGCTTGTTTCAGCACAGCATTATGAATCGTTCTTGGCCTGGAATTCTCAGCAAGGTTTGCTAACCAGTTAGAATGTGTGTGGTGACGTCACCACTCGTGACTGGTCACTTGTATGTTGCCTGGCTACCAATTTGTCTCGTAGCTAAACAAGCGCACTACTTGACGGAAGTAACAAGATGTTCCATGTCTGTTATTAAGTAAATTAAAGATCGACTAAAAAGTAGTAAGAAATATCTGATCACAGTCCATACCAGTCGTTGTTTACAGCTCATATGTCTGTTAACTCTTGCGTCACCAAGGCAACAACGGACACTCTTCAAAAAGCTCAGTTATCAGCTGTATGGTGAGGAATGAATATACATGTATACACATACACACACACACACACACACAAACACACACACACACACACACACACACAGACACACACACCATGGTATTACCCTGTTTTAGACATATGGTATAGGTATAGACAGATGGCAATACCTACAGATTGCATGAGCCACACATTAAAAAAAACATGAAAACTAATTCATCTGCTTATCCTGCTGCTTTGAAAGATAATTTGCTGTTCGATGGGCAAAGTGAACATACATACAGCATGCGCGAAAGGTGCAAAACAACCAGTTTAACTTCTAACTAATTATATCCAATTAGAAATGCAGCTGCAAAGATGAGTCACATTAATTACTTCAGGTTCATTTGCAAATTAGCAGTTTGTGTCAGCAATTAAACAAGTCTCAATTTCAACAGCAAGTAACACTTTGATATTCAAGTTTTCAAAGCGACGTGACGCAACTCACCAACTTCTAAAGAGGACAAATTAAGCTATGCCTGAAAGTCCAGTTATTTAACATGTGAAGTCTCATGAATAATGACATCATACTTTACACATGTAAAAGCAGCACTGGTCAAAGTGAGTGAGTGACTGGTCAAACTATCAGTGATGGCCAGGCAATGCTCATCTGTATGGACAGACAGACGTCTTGTAGCGGAGCTCCTAAGTGGCACAAATATGGGGTTTCAGACATTTGCCCAGATACAATCAAGTCCATTGTCTATATGAAAACTGTACACTGAGCTTCACAATGCTGCAATTTATGACAGGACTGCCATTCAGAGACCACTTGTCTACACAGGCAACGTACAAATACCCATCATTTGGTGTAAGAAGCAAACAACATGGACCCCAGAGCAGTGGAAGAAATGCTGTAATTTTTCAACCTGCACGTTGACATTTGAAGAAAACCAAAAGATGCCTTCAACCCACAATGCTCGCTGTGATATGTGAAATATTGAGCAGATCTGTAGTGGTAGGAGCAGCTGTCTTGTGGGAATACATCATAAGGTCCTATAAAAGTCCGGGTGGTTACATTACAGGAAATTAATATGCAACCTTTTAAAGAAACAGATTCCCAATGGTGTAGATACCATTTCTTTAAAATGTTACCACAGTAATGATTATGTAGCAGGATGATTATGGCCTATTATAAAAGAGATAGTTGCAGTCCTGAATGCTGATTGGTCAATACAGGGCAGGTGCTGATTGGTCGATCCAGTCATGTTAAAACTCATGACACAGTAACAGTTATGAAGTGAAACAACAGCATCCTAGCAATCTACAGCTTAAGTATATATGAAACATATTGCATAAAACACAATAAAGGTCACAATTATAGTAGTAAATAATAAAAAAAAAACCTACATAGAAGGTTTTCTAACATGGCATTGAATAGAAAAAGCCTATCAGCCAATGAAGTCACTTTGGGTCCTGAGGCAGACAGTACAACAACACACTACAGCTGTAACTATATTCAGAATGAAGCACAGTGCTTAAATTAGACACTGCTAAACAAAGGCAAAAGAACACCAAATTAAATCCCATGTCCCACGTTACCAGACCTATAAACATTGAACCCTTATAGGAGTATACAGTGTGAAGATTTCTATCTGTTCTCCATTCGTCTCTTAAAGATACAGTACTTTATCTTCCTAAATAGTGTACAATAGTGTAGCGTCCAGCAACATCAGCTGACTTGACGGCAAACGCCAGATGGTTTATTGTAATTTATTGTTAGCTATACACTTTTACTTTGTCTTTCTGTTTACATAGTTACTTCCAGCTACATTATTGATTTCACACTCCTGGTATGTATGAGTAATTTAAAAACACTAAACTATTTTTCGTTCAGTGGCGCTTAACTGTTTGGGGGGGCTAAGTTATGCCTTGCTAAGTTGAAGGTAATCACATATTGATCACTGGCCGTGTAGCATTTCATTAAAATTGCACTTGACACTTCTATTACCCCCGGATCCCTCAGCGATCTGTGTAAATAGGCTGCTGTAGTGGTGTACTTCTGTTGAGAGGCATTTTGCCTGGATTGCTGTGTTGTCTATTTTGTATTTATGCAGGTAAATTGCAGGTCTGCTGCACTGGTAAAAAGCCTCAGTAAGCTCGTGCAACAGTCTGCATAACTCGCAACCCAGAATATCAATAATCAGATTACTTTTTGAGTCGAATTATTACGGTAAGCAGCAAAGGCCGATACTTCACAATACTAAAAGACCGAATTCACTGAAACCCTTTTTTTTAATCAGGGAAAGATGCAGCCATCTCTGTCATCAGCCCTATTTTTTGACTTGATGAAACATGATGAATTTACAATGGTAACACGTTTTCATCTTGTAACTAATTACCCTTAACTTGACCAGGTTGGGTTATAAATACTGAGCCGTTCACATAGAAGGCAGATAAACTTCTAATGGTGGCTGTAAAAAAGGCAGGGAGAGTGGGCAGAATAAACAGATGGTTGGTGCTTTGGAGAGTTGGAGAGAAAGGTTGGCACGCCTGAATTTAATGCCATGCAGTAGAGAGAGGAGGCGCGTCAATGATTTAATGAAGTCTTCTTCTCAGCTCCTCCGGAGAGCTGCTTTAATCTAAAGCCATCGCTGCATTGCTCTTCCCTGACAGGTGCAGGAAATGCAATCAGCATTACATGCCACCCCTGAGGGTGCTTCACCACAGTAAAGCTATGAATTAAGCGCATTTTCTACGGTTTGCGTCTGGGGCATTTCCCTGTCTCTCAAACTCAAAGCGCATTGTTGCGGTCGGATCACTGATTGCGAGACGAAATGACATCCTAATAATTTATTTACTTGAGCTATTGCAATTATTTTGAGAGTTTTCAAAAAACAAGGCTGGGGAAATAAAGGATAGAAAAACAATTGACAGTTTCACTGTTTACCCAGCATGTTGATATTGGTAATTTGAATAAATACTATTTAATTGACTTGTTGGTAGGCATGCATTACAAAACGACAAAGAATGTGTTATTATGGGCAATGCGTTGGCATACATATGACTAATGGCTGCAATTTGTTTTCCATACAATAAATTCCTGGTTTATTCATTAATTAGGACCCAAACTGTTGTAAAGATGACGTCAAATGCATTCTTTCCATCAGTGTCCATTGACCGATCACAGCCATAAACGCAAATGGTTTTGGCAGTAATTGGGCAAAATTAGGAATCACATGACTGGAAGAGATGATACTAGCTGGGCTGAAATATCTAAAACAGGAGTTGTCACCAGGAGGTCCATGAGCTACAGTATTGTTTGATGCCAAATTAATAGTTATATAGATATATATTTTAATATATTAAATAATATCATCTAACTTATTAAATACATCTTATATATATCATCTTATCATATATATTTAATATATGCGAAAACATATTACACAAAAATAAGGCAGGGTTTTTTTCAAAACACTTTTTGTTATACTGGTTAAAAGTCTCTTCACATTCAGATACAAATCACTAAGTAACATGTTCTAAATATATTTATATATTTGCGTCAAACTATGTATTTGCATACCGCTGTGTACCGTTCATGTGCAGCCCAAAGGTTGTGGGTTCGATTCCCAAGGAATGTACACGTGTAATGACAATGATAAAATGCATAACTTGCACCGTAGGTCACTTTGGGTAAAAGCGTCTGCCAAATGCATTAATGTAACGTAATGTAATAAGGTAAAGCTGCAAGAGAGCTCTGAAAGAAGGGTTAGATCTGAAATGGGTGAGATGCTTTCAAAGCTAGTTTGCTTTTGCTAGCCTTTGCGAAATTGCCTACCCTACCTTTTAATAGCTAAATGTTTCATTGCCCCGCCCACTTTAAAATGTATTAAGTCAATTAAATGTAATATAATATATTGTGCAAGTATGTGCTGTTCATCATTAGTTAATATTTTAATGGCTTTACAGTGTAAGTATTACATGTGAATACATTTGTGTTATTGTATTTTACATGTTATTGTAAGTTAGACCAGACCTAAATCACAACACTGGTTTATGTAATATGTAAACTGCTACATCTCTCTACACACAAAGGGTCCTTGGCCTTAAAAAAAGTCGGAAGAGCCCTGATCCAGTATCACGAGGGTGTCATTTAAGATAATGATAGTCTTTATTTGATTTTACCTGAAAGAGCGTGCATATTTCTCAAAGTGAGAAAGACTCTTGCCTCTTCACATTAGTGTAACCATATTCGGTGGTATTTGAATTGAATTGAATTACGAAACGATCACCCTTCACACCAAACATGTTAAAGTACCTCAGGGAGAATGAAATTCCTCAGAGATAAAAAGAAACTGGGCATTCAATGGCCCAAAATGTTAACCTAAGTTATGCTTGATCTTTCACTGCTCTGAAATGCATGAAATACAAATTGTGTTCCAAATTGTGTAACTTTCACAAGATGCAAGGCCATACTAGTCAGGGCTATTCAACCGAAAACTCGGAGGAAGATAGAGAAGGAGATAAAGCTGAGAAGAGAGGGAGAGCTCAGTCCAAACAAGTGCATTGAAATCCCATTATCCGATATGGATAGTAACCAGTAGCAACAAATTTACTTGGTTGTACAGCAATATGTGTTCGATACAGCAACTCTCTTTATAGAATAAAGAGAAATAGAGAATAAGGAGAAATTCTCTTTATTGTGGGGCTCCTAAGTAAGCGTTTGTATTGCGTTGTTCCGCATTTTGTGTGAGTGCATCTGTGTTAGTCAATAAATCACTGTCATGTTGAGATTTGTTTGTTTGCTCCACCAGCATCGGACACTTCTGACGTCTTGTGAATAAAATGAGGATAAGTTGATAGTGTATCAGGATTTTCTAGAACAAGTGCATCAAAACTGTGTGTTATATTTGGTGCACTATATTTTTATAGTGCAAAGTTTTAAATACTTGCACCCTAACTGATCGGCTTGTGATGACATCACACAAAGATGATTTCCAATGATTCATTTACGAATCATTAGACCCGATCAATTATTCAACTATATTTCACATTTTCCACTTCATTCATAAAATATGTGACCCTTATTAGTTGCTATAATTCACTGCACGAAATTGACTAAATTAGACTAATTTCACACTCTGTATCGGTAGCCTGGCATTTCAAAACAAGGTCTGGTCACTGTACAGAAGGTCAAAAAGTGGTTAACAAAACAGTTTACCTAAACATGAAAATTCGAGCATATTTTACTTGTCCTCATAGCGTTCCAAATACCTTTTTTCTTTCCTACAAACGCAACAGTCGAACTTCATTACACAGCTTCCAACTCCAAAAAAGAAGCAAACCAGCAGTAAAGTAAAACAAGTAAAACCAGCAGCCTTATCTCTCTTTAGTTTCAGCTCTATTTCTACTTGCAAATGTAGCTTTGTTGACTGTCCTTATTGTTGGCTTCGAAGACAAAATGTTAAACGCTCCCTTATTTGTAAGTTGCTTTGGATAAAAACACCTGACAAAAAATAAATGTGTCAAAGTGTAACCAACCTGCAACTGAAGTCATTATTCATGATGATATTATATACATCCTCTAAATCTGTGTCTACCCAAACAAAAATAGCGATTGGAAAATCTTCAAAAACAAACTCTAGTTTTGTGTTGCACAGAAGAAAACAGCATATGGAGTGACAGCATCCCTATATAATGACAGAATTTTCATTCCTTTAAATTTGCGGTGCAGGTAAATAACACAGATCGTGCTAAAGCTGATTACAAGGAGCTCAGTGCAGAGCTGTTTGTGCCATATCAGCTTTGAAGAGGAAGTTTAATTATTTCCCAAAGGAACATTGCTGGTCCTTCCAATACGGCGAGGAACTGCAGGTCACTTTGTGTGACCAAATCTTTCTGCTGCGCTGGAGGTGAGAGATCATTATCGTGCAGCTCAGCACAAAGCAGTAAAGGCATGCACTTCTATATTCCTTATGACTCTCTTAGATTCTCTTAGAACTAAATTGCATGAGATTATGAATGACTATCATCCTGCACTGACACAAAAGTTGTACCCACGTTCCCATGATATTCACAACCAAGTCCCATCTGAAGACTCACCACTGACTCTTGACATTGTCGTTGTTTTGTATTAATATCATTTGTCTTTAGAGGTTATAAAGATAATATGTCATTTGCTTTAGGTAAAACAGCGGAACCGGTTTGCTGCTGCTTATCTGTACTCGCTAGTAACAGGTATGCACTGTCATGCTGCGAGTGTTACGAGGATGACGGCAAGTCACATGACAGTCAGTGCCAAGACGACACCTACTTCCTTGATACTTTTCAGGGAGGGCATGTGTCATCACTATAGAGACGAATGGGGGCGCTACTTGATGGCTCTCTCGAGGTATTTTAGGGCTTCTTGCTGTCAAATGAGCACTCAGCTGCTATTGCTTAACTTCTGCACTTTCATAGGATTGCACCACTTTTAAACTCTGCTCAAAATATGTTTCCTAGTGGGTAACTCTATCTGGCCAGCTCCCAGTGCTATACTTCAATCCCATTGGCCCCTCTCACCGCTAATGCGGTTTGTCTACCCATGAGAAAAGACAAAGTCGGTTTACTTTATGACCACCCCTGAGCAGCTATTTCCAGGTATGGAAGTTACAGTACTATCTATATTTAGTTAAAACCCAAATCTCAACAACTTCTGGTCAGGATAAACATTAAACAACATAGTTCAAATTCAAATATGATGACAATGACATTATAAATTGTGCATTTTTAGTTACGTTTACATGTATTTATTTAGCAGAACGCTTTTATCCAAAGTGACTTACAAAGAGAGAGAGAATTTAACATTTTACCCTAAAGCTACTGGAATGCTTAAATACGGAAAAAGAACAAATATTCACATATGCACATAGTAAAGTGTAGCTCATTCAGAAATGAATATTTAATGGCAAACACGTTAAAGATTAACAAACAGGCTGTCGAT
Organism: Botia kubotai; assembly: GCA_036877585.1. Taxonomy (NCBI): domain Eukaryota; kingdom Metazoa; phylum Chordata; class Actinopteri; order Cypriniformes; family Botiidae; genus Botia; species Botia kubotai. The sequence continues at coordinate 40,542 of JAZGTI010001318.1, forward strand.
ATATGAAGTAATGTATTGTTCCTTCACAAAAGCAGCTTATTCAGCGCATTAAAGTATCCCCTCCATTGGCTTCCATTAAAAAATGGCCTCTTGTCCACTTGCCAGTGTACCACTGGGATTACAGCCACCACATCTAAAGCCCCAACACATAAAAAACAAAGAATGAATAGGGGTGTGACATCACTTCAAACTACAGAACTCCAGTCATTCGAAACAGCCTGCTAGCATGTTATGTACTGTATATTTTTGGTGAGAAATCAGTACTGCTATCCAAACCTATAATTTACAGTATTGTATTTTATAACAGATCAAATAATTTGTAGCATCAATATTCTCTGGCCAGATTTCACATTCTGCAGTCAGCCTTCACAGTGAATCTGATGTCACAGAGCAGCAGCTGCAAGTGCTAAAGCGAGACATATTTCAAAGACATATGAGTCACTTCTGTAGCACTGAGTCTTACAGCCTTCGTTCAACATGGGAAGTCACGTAAGGTTTTATGTAGATTCGAATTTGCTCATTCATCTATAGTTTAGCTGCCCACAATGTCGGCCAACTCCAACATGGTAGTTAGCGAACTTTTGTTTATGTGAAGTCAAAAGATCTAAAGAACATCTTGCAAGTGCTAATCAAACAGTCTGAGAGGCAGAGAGCTTGTACCTAGATATGAAACTGCATCAAAGCCCAAGTCCAAGGCTCTGTTCTTCGAATGAATCACTAGCCACTGACTGCACATAGCTGCAAACCCTAGCAAAGCGCTACAATTTGTTTTTTATATAAATTATTTTTACTCTCTAATTAGCACAGAGGAACTATGCTTCAGTCAAAACAACCTGAGGAAGATTCATCACAAACCGAGCAAATTTGTTAAGGAACCTGTATTACATGACCTTAATTGAGTGACTCAATGAAGAAAAAAGAAAGAAAGAATATAGCTCTTCTCCTACATCTCACATAAAGGACAAAGTGTATATTTTGCACCACTTTTGTAGCAATGCTTTAATGCGATTTGTAGCAATGCTGTAATGCTATTGTTGGAGATTCCGAAAAAACGTAATTGATTATTAGGCCCACACAGAACCTGCGTTCACAGCACTCACAAACGTTCATCATTCACAAAACCATTCACAACCCCCGCACCTTTAATGTTTGTTTATGAAATACTTTGACTTGATCATGATATCAGCTATCAGTTAGTCTCGTCCTCAGGCGGTGCGCCCACGACCCGCCCACACGTTCACACACTGCTTAATGCATTTGTGAATATTAATCAAGGTAGCGGGTCCAGATTGGCTGACGTCTATAGGATTTTTAGAAACCTTGGCATGGATCTTTACCTGCCCATGAGAAAACAAAGCTGTTTTTTACAAGTTGCCAGACTACAACGATGTGCGCTTTGAACTAACTTTTAGGTTGATCTTTAATAAATGATACAGTTACATGACAGTCTGTTATTGATTTACCCACCCTTAAAAATAGCAAACATAAACTGTGTCACTTTAAATGTTTGATAGTCTCCTTTTTTCCTGTTTAGGTTGCAAGGTAGGTTGGCTATGCAAGTCTCGAGCTATTAATAACAGTGTATATTCTCACCTCCGTTTACGTATTATATTATGATTAAATCTATTGTGCTGAATTCCACAGATTTTCCTTCAAAATCAGTGCCGAAAATGCCAAAAGGTGTACAGATTCCACCTGGACCTGCTGATTATCATCAAACTGTTTCTCTGAGATTAATTACTCAAATACATGAGCAGAATTCTTGTGGATGAACTGACAAACCCAACTCGCTCTCAGTATCAAACCTGCGATACATCTGTACACTGACTATGATGTACTACATCCTGTGAGAGTTTCATAAGAACACAATGCAATTTTTACACATCATTAAGCTTCCAAAGCGAACCTCAACAATAAACTGTTTCTCCATCTCAATATTATTCTCTATTCTGCCCCAATACCCCACTCCTCACTCCTCACATCCATTCCCCGCGTAAAACAGATGGTTAAAGAAAGATATTGATACAGTTATGAGAACTGACGCGTTATGGATGCAATCTATCTTAATTGAGAGAGGAAACGTCCCAGCGTGAAAAACGACAGTCATTTACTATACGATTAAGTGAATAACTGACTAAGGTGCAATGAAGATCAAGAGACCCGTATATGAGCCTTGAATATCATTAAAGAGACTTGTACTCTAAAACGTGGGCCACGGGGCTTGTAACAAATTTGCTGTTTCTTAAAAATCTTTAAAAAAAATCTTTTCTCTAAGGTTCGGTCAAGCTGATCATTTCCTGCAAAGTTCTCTGATAGGACGTCATAAAATTACATGGGCGACAAAAAGAAACGGAATTAATTACCGTGCCTGCCAAGCTGCATTTCCCATACGCTTGAGTCAACTGTGGTTTGTTACATGTTGTATCTCAAAGTCATGTGAACGGGCAGTTTTACAGCTCGAACCGTGCGGCCAAATTGCACTGGGTGATGCTGGCAGAGCGGGAGAGAGACTGCAACATGGCCTTCCATTTACACAGCCTGACCCTATTTTGTAAGCTGTGTATGAAGGGAATGATGTGAGGTCAGCTTTGTTTTTATATAGAATAATAATGAGCAGGGCTGTGACCGGTACTGCTGATCCTGCATCTGTTGCCAGCATTCAGAAAGAACAATAAAGAATAGAACATGTGTGTATTCATGAGCTCCAGCGTTACAGTATTTTGAGGGTGGGCAGTTGTGTCCGCCACCCTTTACCTTGGCAAACGGCTTGAAATTGTTTTATTGTGTGGACTAATCAGAATTCAAACTGCAGGTATGAAATCTATTGCCTGACCCATTTTGAAATAACTTAACAATGCGTCTCGCTGCCCCTCCACCCATGCTAACAGCGGCAGGTCTAATGTAGCATGAGTCAGACGTTACAGTCAGTGCTCTGGGGAAGGAGAGCGCTCGCCCGTTAAGTTAACGGAGAGAGACACACATCAAGATGAGGGGTGATAGACAGCGTGAAATGCAGAATAATTTGTCAAACAATGTCAGATCCACAATGATGCTAGAGAGATTTATCAACTCAAATCACAGACGATGCTTTATTTGCGGAGTTAAATGGTGCTGAAATACCCCAACTAACAAAACAAAACACAGCACCACCAACACATGGGTAAAATTATGCTAATCTCCTGTCTGACAAAGCCAGCTACCATCTCACCATTTTCCTACCAATTTTCAAGTGAAATCACTCTTTTGGAGGGTCATGGCATGTTTAAAAATTCTCTGCTGTTCTTTCCTAGAAAGCAGTGCCCCGAGTTACTTAAATTTAAGGCCATGTGTCATATTTGAATAATTTAAAAAGTTAAAGTTATACTAACATTACTGCAAGAATGTTTTTGATAACTTTGAAAAACTTTGACAACATTAGCCAATGTTCTGAGAATGTTCCCTGTTAGCTGGGACATTGCATATTTCGAGTTTAAAGACGAAACTTTTTTACCAACTGCTGATAAAGCATTCCAGATAATAGGACACACAGCAGCCTATAATCAATTACTTGAAACAGTCAATCATGGGCTGGCACATAATGAGGAAACAGCAGCCACTGAGGGTCTTTGAATATTGAGCTTCACACTACGTGTTTGAGGTATTGCTTGGGAAAGCAGAAGGAAGTTTACTTTAACGGAACATCAAACAGACCAGCAAGTGCATGATGGGAAAACAGACCCGTTGGCACACAAAAGAAGTCCATTAAGGCAGAGATACCATTTAGCAGGCAGATATGAGAGTGCTGCGCTGTTGGGAAGCTGCATGCTGAGAATTAACATCTTTGGTTCAGTAAACAAGCATGCATAAAACATAAACCATCAATACACCTCTGAAGCCTAAACAAACCAATATATAACCAACAATAACACACCATTACACAAACCACCACCCATGCAATAATCAAATCAATAATCAATAATGCAATATTGAAAATAAATAAACAGAAATAAGTCAACAAAATTATTGAAATACAATACCCCATTTTCTCCAACCAAAAAAAACACCTTCAGACATTCCCCCACCTTCCATCAGCATCTCTGTGGAAAGGGGGGAAAACAAATCTTCATATCAACACCACATGGAAATCAAGTCAGAATCCATAACGCTCTCCCACAGCAACACAAGAGTACAGACAAACGCACACGCGCTGTCATAAAGATGCACACTCTCCTTTCAGAGCCTATAAATCATAGGAGAGCTAAAGCAGAATTTCTCCTCTATTCATCTACATTGTGGAGTTCTGGCCTCACAGCTCTGTCAGCACTTCACACAGCGCTACATGTGCCTCTGTGACTTCTCAGCCCCGCATGTATATATTCATACCAATCACAAAGTCTTATGCCTTATTTATGTGGCCGCACACATGGCGTGTGAGGTGTTTGGTGTTAAATTGCAACAGCTACGCAACACCACCAAGGCCGTCTGGTTATTGAAATACAGGTTGATACCTTCCCCTTAAAGTATTGTGACCTTACTGCAGGGATATGCCACAGTTTTTGTTTGGTCTTGCCGTCTAAGGTATGAAGAAGAAAGTGTGTGATTGCAACGTAGCCATTCTCAATAAATATTTTACTGTTTGATTTGATCACAACTGACAACACAACTTACATCACTGGCAACATTCATAATATACTTCAGAATTATCACAACTGAGACACAAGATGATGTCATGATGATGATGTCATTAGCCCGTCACACAGTAATCCTAGTCATTTAACAGCAAATTACCAGAATGAATTTACCAGTGAATACACAAATGTGCCATTCATTCACACAAGCAATCTTTTTGGCAGTAATGTACCATTCGCACATCAATTCCAAAAAAAACGGTGAACTCTATGATATCATTAACCCAGAGTGAGCACCAAATGGTGTATTGTTTTAAAACATGACAGGGTTTAACTGTATTTTTTGTCGCAAACATTACATGTCGTTTACATTAATGCGGTTGCTTTTGACCCATCGACATCATCTTGACTTAAGGCTAAATACAGTGGGGTCCAAAAGTTTAAGAGAATTACAAATAGAAAATACATATACAAAACACACAATATGACCTTAAATATAACAAACAACAGCACTTTGTGATTTTTTTTTAAAAACATCATTTCGTTTGCATGACAAGATCAGATCTAGGCCTAAACCTTCTTGTTCAGTTATTTGCCATTACGTTATAGTGCTATTCAGAAGACAACACAAGTGATTAAAGATAGGGTCGGCAATTTCGGTGAGG